>OZ012659.1:68618972-68708187 GCA_963942545.1 Oxycera nigricornis | reverse complement strand
AAGACATTTTTAGTAATTTCTTTGGCATGATAGCGTGCTCCTTAGTCTTACATTTCTGTGACTGAGGAAGATAATCTAGATACACCATTTTCTAAGAACGACTTTATTACTATTCGCGATTTGGAACATGGCACGTTTTCTTGCTGGAAACGGACGCCATCTATGTTGGTGTTACCGATGATTTTATTAAAAGATGGTTCCAGTCCAGGCTCCACTACTTTTTTTGAATTTATTCGGCCCACACACCATGATTTTCCCCACTCCATATGATGTAATGCAACCCCACACAATTAAACTTCCCCCTCCGTGTTTAACAGTTGGTATCACACATTTTAGTTTACATTCTCCGTCCACTCTGCGTCTGACAAAGCTCGCACCCTCGATACCAAACACCTGTAGTTATATTTTGCAAAAAAAATTAACTAAACATAATTTACTTTTTTCTTGTTATTATAGTGATGTGTTTATTCATGAAAATCCAAACAAGCCAGGTGCTGTTAAAAACGCCTACCATATAGAGATTTTAGTGACCAGTGTGCCTTGTTGAACCAGGAAATTAACGTGAACCAATTGGGGACACGGACATGGATCGCATCCCTTGTGTAAGCAAGAGTCTTAGGAA
Source organism: Oxycera nigricornis (assembly GCA_963942545.1). Taxonomy (NCBI): domain Eukaryota; kingdom Metazoa; phylum Arthropoda; class Insecta; order Diptera; family Stratiomyidae; genus Oxycera; species Oxycera nigricornis. Next base: position 68,707,565 of record OZ012659.1, on the reverse strand, counting down.
AATTCCCGGGGGCCAGGTGAGTTTAGTTGATTGCGTAAGAGCGTGATAAGTGTTCTACGACTCTACGAGCATACGTGAGGATCCCCCGAATATTATGGACTTCTAAATTGTACTGTCGGTGGACATCGTCACACATTCGGGACTACATTTGCCGGTGTCTCACTCTGAATTACTTTGATAAGAGAGATATCACAACCTTGAGATACTTATTAAACACCTTGGTACAAAGTAAAAACAACCTGCAAGAATTCTACCAAAAGTTATACTATCAATAACCTTTTATCTTGGAGAAGATCTCTTGTGTTGGGTTCAGAGGCCGCAACCATGATAGTACAAACCTTTAGGAAAAAAGCTTTCGATACCTTTATTCGTGGACTGAACGAAGACTTGTCTAAACTTTTGACTATGAAGAAACAAGCAGATCCTCCGCAAGCATAACGTTTGTGTTTAAAACACGATAATATAGGCGACAGAATAAATTTTGCATAAACATCAGCAACACTGTCCGCAGAATCCATGATACTTCTGCACCACCCATTACTCCAAGGCGAAAATTTTTCAGCAAGCAAACACAGCAGTCCCAAACATTTAACACCTATCCCTGCACCCAGGTAGTTTTTTCCATCACTAGCATCGTGTCACTTCGTTTATGTGGTTCTACCTCCCGCTAGCTAGTGGGAACCATTGTGTCGCCACCCCCACTTATAGCCAAAATTAGAAGCTCGAAAGTATTCTGAATAAAAGGAGTACCGATTTTTGTAAAATAAAAAAAATTTGTTGTGGTATAGTTAGTTGAGAGTTCATAGTTCTACCTATTGGTTCAACGGCGAGATTTTAGCGTTAAAGTAAAATATGCTGTCTTTATGGATTCTCGATGAAAACACTGATGTTCCTACGGAGGATTATAATATTATATACTAGTCGACTGGGGTAATTTCTAAGAGGGTCTTGAAAAATATTCTAGAGGTGTAACGCTCGTGTACGTTAGTAATTGCACTGTATCATAGACATGTGTCAACACGAATTTTTATTAGCACGAATGAAGTTGACACAATGAACCATAAGAAATCCTAAATACCATAACTTATAGAATTCAAGTCTAGCTTATCGAATTAAAACAAAGTTACAGACAGTACAGATCTTTACACTTAGCTCATAATAAAAAACTTCATATCAAAATATAATTGAAATGACTATGTATGATACATACGCAAATGGCATTAAATTTTTATATAATTATCATAAAATATCCAGAAAACACGTGGAATGACTTCTTGTAGAAAACGTTAATCTTCACTTTCAACTGGGAAATATGTATGATATGATATGAGGTGAATATCAATATGATGATTTTATAGGACATACGGGGATGACCTGATAGGAATACTAGGTAAAACCAATAGGTGAAATAGCATCGAAAAGAAGTATACAAGTTCTAGGTGAGGAAAGTGGAGATATTAGAACTCAGATCGACTGCAAAAAGGAACGACTAAAGTAGCAGCCTAGCACAATCAAAAAGCTTATGGGTAAAAAAGGATTTATAAATAAGAAAATAATAGTTAAAAAAGTTTCCTTCTTCAGAATTTCGAGAACATATCCTCATTCAAGTGACATTTTGAAGGTGCTAGAAGTGCAGCAAACGTTGCGTCGGGAGCACTTCCAGACACTTCTGTTGCAGTAGGGGTGTCTACTTCGGATTATCTGAAGCGTATTCGCATTCAGCGGACACTAGCAAGTATATGTGGAGAGGCAGCAGGTATTTCGAAGGTGCTAGAAGAGCAGCAGAAGGAAGGTGGATTGCACAAAAGTAGACTCCCGGAGCTCTGACGGAAGTCTTTGCAAGGGTGCCAGACAATCATTCCGTGACCAACCCGCATACTCCGGGGGACTTTGTAAGAGATCAGGCGAGGCAGTTGTTTCATTTATTTATTTATTCATTTATTAATCATATTTCATTTTCCATTTTTACATTTTCTTCCGATTCCAACAAAGAAACATGATTTAATGGCTCCGGTAGGGGTGGATGAAAAGCGGCAAAGTGCGAGGATCGTTGGATCATAAACAAGAAAGCAAACTTACACGAGTGACACCGCGAATAAGAAGAAGCTTAGGACTCATTCGACTGGTGTTATTTGGATTACCATTTCGTTCAAGTCTTGTGAGGAATTAATAAAAAATCTACTTTTAAAACAGAAAAAAGAATCAAGTTTTCCGTATATATATATATATATAAATATATATATATATATATATATATATATATATATATATATATATATATATATATATATATATATATATATAAAATGAATAGTTTAGGTTCAATAAGTTATTCAGTTGGTTCTTTAAGCTTGGGATATCATGTATTTCAAGCTAGTTTAAGTATTTTGACGAAGAAGATGAGAAGAAAAAGTGAATAAAAATTTCAACTTATCAAGCTGTTAATTTGATTTTTAGCCCTAGACAATGTCTTTTTTCAGAGCAGAATTTAAAAGGGGTTGTTTCTTTTCTAAACAGTGAGCAAGATGGAGACGACTCTATCTCCACGGTATTAGAAAATGAAAGACTTGCCCCAAACAGTTCGGCAAGTAGCAGGTCAGATGTCAATGAAATGAAATTTTACAGGAACTAGTGCTGGATGCAATTTTAGCTCAGACTGGTGGTAGGGTGGGTGAAGAGATCAAGGTTTCGTCAAGGAAGGAGATCTTTTAAAACCAATTCAATCCCGACGGTGTCAAAATGCTTCTTCGATGAAAAGAGTTCAAACTGAGAACCCTATTAAGAAGCTCGAGATCATGTTCGAAAAATGATAAAAGAGTTAGTCTCTACTTCGGTGCATAACAGTAAAATAAGCTTGTCTATCGAACTTCCAGCTTCACCTGAGATTTAGCCTATCTGGTTTAGCTTAATATCTGTAAGTGCTTCTATTGTCGGACTTATTTCGAACGTCAATCAGTCTTACACTACATTTCTCTCTGACGTGATTATGAAGATAAAAGCTTTCATATCTAACTTTGTTTTGACAGTTGTTTTCATAGGCTAGCTGATATAATAAATTTCCCCTTCGTCGGGCAAACTCAAAAACTTTGTCGGAAAAAGAGATTTTGCCGAACATGAACATCTAGAAAATCTCACTATATTCGAACAGCTTCAAAAACGAAATCTTAAAGTAAATTTAAATTGAGTTTCTTGGAAACCTTATTTGTCAAAAAGGCAAATTACCAGATCCTGAAAAAAGTTCGATCATTAATAAAATAAAATCCCCTCGGAAATTTAAAGGACCTTAAATAATTTTTGGGATTTCCGTCGTGCTTCCGTAAGTTAATTAAGGACTTTGCTAAGATCGCAAGAAATTTAATGAGAAGTGAAAACGCCCAAATCAAGGCAAACCAGTCAAAAACCAAGCAGTCTCAGCTTAAAAACCAGAATTCGAGTCCTTCCAATTTTTGACACAATTGTTGATTTCTTCCGAGATCCTATTTCTGCCACATTTTGAAAGACCATTCAATTTAACAAACAATGCGTCCACACATGCAATCGGCACAGTATATATATATAAAAGACAGACCATTCATCGTTATCTTAAGGGCGCTTAACAAAATGGAGGAGCACTATGCTACAAGTGTAAAATAAATGTTTTCCATAGTATGGGCTCCAGAAAAATTAAGCAAGTATGTTTCCGTAACAAAAACAATAACAATCGTCACTGACTATCAACCATTAACTTATGCATTAAGTAACGGTAACCACAACGCAAAAATTGAAAGCTGTTAATCAAAGATCGAAGAGTTCAATTATGGATTGCTTTACAAGCCAGCCAAAGACTTATTTCGTCGCCGATTCACTCGTCACGCTACCATTTGAATTTAATGCACTGTCTCCCTTGGACACGGATATCGCTCAAAGTTTTGGCATTCCAAACATTTCGGGAATCTTAACGGCGCAAAGTAGAGGAACTAAAATTTTCTTCATCATACTAACCGCGCACAGTGCAGAAGAGGATTCCTCGGAGCTTATACCACACTGTGAAGCTCAGATTAACGTGCTTCCGGATCAACTGACAGTTTCACAAGACAGAGACCTACATGTATTCGGAACGGTCACTTCAAATTCTATTTAAACAAGCATCCTCTCTCATTTCAGGTTACCTCTTTCGAGGACACAAGCTTCAGTCGACATCTATCAGTATACTACGTCATTTTTGACTGTGAAGAACGATTTTGGAAAAATTTTGAGTGGAAATTTCGAAATTATAAATATCATAAATCTCCCAGTATACAACGAAATCCACGAGGATATGGAGCAGAAAAGCAAACATCAAATTAACCACACCAACATCATTGCTCCATAGCTACATCATCAGCTTTCGGAGGTCGAAACAATGGTGGATGAGCTTTGCTGCAGGATCGTAATCAAGCAAAAACGTTCGATAAATTGATATAGATCTGCTTAGAAATGAATCGCCCCCCCCCATTCTCCAGACACAACTCACACGGTATTCAACCATCCGACCCAATCTCTGCATTCTTTTCCCACGCTAATATTCCCAAAAATCGCTAACGTGAACTTTCGCGTAGTAATGCAAATCCATCTATAACAGTGAACTGGATGATGTTAAGTAAATTTTTGTAAGGCTGTATCTGTCCACCTTCCGGCCACTTTGTTTCCCGTAAATTATTAATTTATTTACTAGGGATTTAAGTAAGTTTTAGTTGTATCCGCAGAATAAACGAATTCAAATTGAGAGTCGTGTTATTCTTCTTCTTTTTTGGACGCATTGAAGGAATGCTTCGTTAACTTGTGTATACATACCTACTTATGTGTATAAAAATAAAATAATATAAAAATCCTGGAAATCACAATGTTGCAAGTTCAAAATGTTGTAATTACTTCAATATGGAAAATTTGCAACCACTTTATTTTTTTGTACTTGAACCACCTGCAGCTTACTAAGAAAAAGCCAATTTGACAATTAATCCTTCGACACAAATAATTCCTTTTTTTGCGTGATTTAATGGAAATTGGGGGAGCGTTAGCCAGTGCTACTTCCAAAAAGACGACAGGATCTGAAGTCTTACAAAACCAAAAATTTCGAGAAGACACGTTATTAGAACACATAAAAATTGTTTCAGAATTCATTTATTTAAGCAAATAAAAACCATAAATTACAAAAGCATACCAGCAACGTCTCGGGAAACCCTTTTGTTCCACAACTACTTATAGGTGATTTGTTATTGTCGTTTTAAGTATTTTGCATCTCTCCATATGTATGGATGCCCATGCTTCTTCAACCGCTGGGAACAATTGGTTCATGCTTGTAAAATTTCTTACTGCCCTGGATTGTTTTATGTTTCCCTAAAAGTCCTCGGACGCTCGGGCGCTGTTTTACTCAAAAAACTTATTTGTGTGGCATGTCTTTTGTATGGGGTAGTTGTCATGCTCAAACTTTCATATAATAAGAATATTCTATTTTATTCTAGGTTTCCATTCTATGTTTAATCAGACGTCGTCGTACTTTTTTTTGGTATTTGTTCCATTCTTATTTCCAAAGCTTTTTTGATTGGTACTCGCTTTATATTTGGGCTAGGCTGCGAGCAAATACGACCAATTCGCACGTGAAATTTTTGGAACGAGCCCAAAAGTCTTGTGTGACACTGAGGATTGGTTCAACTTCTTGTGTGTCTTTGCGTGCGCAAGTATATAAATGTAATCTGCAGTTTGACAACTATATTGCATAGCAATAGTCGGTGGCTTATCGAAATGCCACAATCATCTAAAATCTTACTTCTAGCCTCAAATCCCACATAACTTTTAATTTGATTCAAAATGCTACTCTTTTTGAGTGCATTAGTTCATCAAATTTACTATGCAATGGGACATCTTTTGTTAGCGTTTTGCGACTAACAAGCACGATTTTATTGTCTGCTTTGCAAACAAACTGCTTAATTCTTACAACTTAACTGTGCGATTGTCATGCCAATCAAATTTTCTTTGATACTTTTTCGTGCCGCCCTTTCATACACGAACCCTGTAGTGAATGCGAGCTCATCAGCTCATTAAATTTACCTTAGAACCTGGATAGTTTCAGTAGCATATTACCACTACACGCACATTGTCACTAACAAGTACATTGCTACCAACGAACTCACTTTCCACTGTCAAGTGAGATAGCTGTCATTCAATTTGAGCTCACAGAGCGGTGGAAATTCCAAGAAAACCTCCGACTTACTGTACAAACTAAAGGAGACACTGGACAAACTAACCACTCTGAAAATTAATAAAATCGTGAAGTGCAACGGAAAGCAGACTATATCCGCTGGTCCATCAACAAAAAGTGACAATTCTATAATGGACACTGGTGCTGACTTTAAGACACACACACACACACATATATATATATATATATATATATTTGAATGTATATATATATCAAAATATATATATATATATATATATATATATACCGATTAATCCCCCGATAAATTAATAATCTACGACTACTCAATCGTTCATAAGATATATTAGCGACGAACATAATCCATGAGCAATTATTAAAGTATAAGACCCAGAAACCCCTCCACAAGTTATAGTCATTAGACCTCTTAAAACAATACCCATATGAGCCACTGAATAATAAGCAATTAAAGATTTTAAACCAACCTGCCGTATATACATACATATATATATATATATATATATATATATATATATATATCGAGCGTCTGCCCGATATCACAATAATCTGCAACGCGGCTCGTTTCCACACTCACTCATTTGTAAACAGAGTGTAAAGCGCACCCTGTTTAATGAGCCTTTCTTATGTTATGTATATTTTCTTCTTTTAATGCGAATATCTTGATGTTTGAGATGAAACACAAATAAATCTTTTGTCACCATTAAAACCAGTTTCAGGTAATGATGCAGGATATGATAGCAACAATGGTCAAAGAAAGTTCAATGTGTAGATTCCTCTACCATTCCCTATTTTCTTCCATGTGTAATGGAATGAATATTGGCGAACGATATCGCTTCGAAATTTCCAGGCAACAAGACTTTCGTCTTGTTGGCCTCAATGAACGTTAAGTCCCCGGGACGAGGCAACGAACCCATGTGTCGTTCAGACGAATTAGGGTTCGGCCTCTATCTAGTTAGAGGAGTGATGACTGCTGGCAGGGCAGCTCAGCTCAGCTCGGCGCGTAATGTCATGGGTGCGTTCTCTAGCATCAGTCCCGAATCTCATTTCCAGAGATTCGGTCATCAATTGGCCCGGTTACATACCAACAAAAAAATTGACCAAACAAAACAAAACAAACTATTCATATTGTGAGGCTATACCTCCTACGTTACTTTACCAAAGAATTCTCGCGCGCATACCGAGATAATACCGCGATCAAGACCTACCCGAGAGAAAAAAAAATTCTTTACGTTACTTTGATCTATTGGTGAAATTCCGAAACTACTCAAACAAAAAGAGGCTAGAAACAAAAAACGAAAGACTACCGTGTACAAGAACAATCTCTTGACTGGCCGTGCTACTCTAGATTAATAAGACGAGCTTTAGCGGAGCTCGCTAGGCGCATATGTCGCTGCCTGGGCCCGCCCTACCATGGCCTAGCACTTGCGTGTCAGCATGTATTGTGCGCAATAGGCCCACTAATTACTTACCTCAGCCGAGTTAGTCCTCTATCTGCTAGCAATTGAGGTCATTAAAAAGGGAGAGCCCTCAAGGAAACTCTGGGTACTTTAGTTCATTATAAATTTATTTATCTGCCTTAATCGGGCTCAATATTGTTACCATAATTTTCAGCATTCAACAAGCTTTTTTTAAGCTACATATTACTTAATCTTATCATATAACATTAGTATTAATGAAAATTTAATTATGTACGTGTCATCAAAATTATCTACTCCCTTCGAGTTTTTATATTTTGCATGTTTTTTCCGTATCATAATAAGATCAAATACAGCAATAATAATCATAAATCAATAAATTGTCTTACATCAAAGCTTATATAAAATAAAATCAATGTTTTATATAACTGTTTTAAGTTTTCACTTTTAACGCGATCTCAATTAGAATCTAATCTATTCATGTTTTTCTAGAGTTAGAAATTACTAAGACAACATTGATAAAATACATATATATATATTTTTTCATTCTTATTATATTGTATTCTTTTCTTCTTTGCGTACCACAAATTTTCATTTCGATTTATAAAATATTAACAATTTCATTTCTTTTGCCCTACGTGTACAAAATTTGATGAAACCTTCTTTCAAGGCATTGTTGGGAAGCTTTTAACAATACAAGCAAAATAATATTACAGCAAATTAGTTGATAAAACATTATTGAATCTGCATTAGAGCGTCTCCCAAATAACATTAGAAGTATTTGCCCGAGTCGATAAGATAGCGAAATTTACGAATTAATAAAAGCTGTTTCAAGATTATATATATATATATATATATATATATATATATATATATATATATATATATATATATATATATATATATATGTGTGTGTGTGTGTGTGTATTGAATTTATTTCCTTATCAAATTATTTATTTAAAATTTTTACTACGTTCTCAATGTTATTTTAATTCGGATATTTACAACACGTTATTGGTGGTCGATAAATTGATTGGGATGTTGTGTCGATACTGCAGCCATTTGCAGACTTGAAGACAGACTACGCCGTTTTATGTTATTTTGATTGTTTGGCATTCGAATAAAACTTTTTTCTCGAGTTATAACTGGACCTTGCATTTCTAAGTTAGAATTTGAAGCATCATTCTGAGCTTTAGAATCTTCCGTATTGGTAAAAGTTTTACTGGGTCATAATCACCTGGCTAAGGGGCTTCCTCTGGCTGGCGCACAAGTCACCTCAGCTTATATCGGAACAAATGTCTGTGCGTCAGGATCAACGCACAGTTATTGCAAAATTCAGCATTAAAACTTATCCTGATAGAGATTCACTTTTGCACAAATCTTAGATGCAGTTTTCAAAGACGAATGTTTTCTTAAAGCATTCTATTTAGTTCGTTGATATTTTCGTTCACAAATATTCTTTAACACAAAACTCATTCACAATTATTTTTAATGAAGTCATAAATATATTTTTTGGTTCTAATTGCGACGTTGTATATTGTTGACCATAATTTTCCTCACTGTAACCTCTCGACCGTGTTCCGACCAACTCACAAGTCCAACTCGACAATCCATTTTCACATGGTCATAGCCATTCATACAACGGAAAGGATTATTCGCACAAAATTCAGCACATACGACGAGGCTTTGATGCTCAAGTATACAAAAGTGAAAAAATTGGAATGGATTATAGGACAAATTCAACACTTGTTCACATTTTCAATCCGTTTGAAAGCAAATCAATAATTAATTGATTTGACGCGAAGCACGCGACGTTTTTCTCAGAAATCGCACAAAAGTTTTGATGATCTTTTTCGGAGATATTCTTTGTTCAGTATTCACTCAAGTATACAAAACGTTAGTCTACCGAAAATGGATAACTTAGCACATGCAACACGACCCGACCAACTCTCCAAATCAGGGCCTCTATTCTCCCTCACCAGCGATTCAACTCCCGATCCGATAACGGTTCTCTCCAAGGAACCGGTCGGGTAGCTGTCAAACCAGATTCCGTGGTTCGAGCGCTGTAAGCTGGTTTTCTAGGCTGCCTTGGAGTGCGGAGTTGCCGCTTCTGCGTGAACCAAAGATTATAAAAATATTTTTTTTTCTGCCGTGCGCTATTACACATGTTAGACACGAACTGTGTCTTCATTTTACTTGAAATGCAAATTCTATCACATCCAAATGAAAGGAACTGATGCAATTTCTCCTCGACCACAAAATAAATATCCTAATTATCCAGGAATCGTTTTTTACACCTACAGATCACTTTGGCATTCCAAACTGCATTCTTTATCGTAGTGATAGAATGTCCGACTGGAGTCAAACTCATAGCGATCTCCGCCTATAGACCTCTCGATGCAGGGAATACATTCCGGGCCTCCAAACACTGTTAAATCTGTCTTGTTGGCAGTTTGAATGCAAAGGGGCAAATGACACCATAATAGACCTTGCGCTGGCTCACTAGATCCAATAACACGTATCCACTACCTTTGCTGATGGAATGAGCCAATTTTTTTCGTTGATGATCCGCAAATAATAAGAAACAAGATTAACTTAAAATCGTTTCACAGGGCATTGGCCGTTGACATTGAAAATCCCAAAAACGGCTAATGCTTGTTACGTCTATATTTTGTGCAACGTTCCACACTACACCGCAGCCGACCCTAGCCACGGTTCAGGCAATCCCACCTGGCTTCACCCGCGAAGAGGGGTGTGGGAATAAGTATTTCAAAGAAAAGAGCGCCACCCGTTTCTGCGCCGGGACTGCCCTGTTCGCGAACCCTGAAACGGGAATAGGGTCCGCGATGACCCGAAACCACCAACAAGGATACAAGAGAACAAGGACCCAAATACCGGAAACGATTCCGCGCCGCCACTCCACACAATAAAACAATTTATACTCCGATCACTAACTATCTTATTCTTTTCAATTCAAACCTATCTTTCCCTATCTATATATTCTTAAACTACTTACAATTTGGTTCCCTTACGCTACTTCGTCGGCGGCTCCTTCACTCGCTCGCTGGCTGCTCGTCTTCCAATTTCTCACGGAACCAACAAGATCGACGTCCAAAGAACCCGCAGCTTCGCACTGACCAAAAACACTCACGTCAAGCACCAACGCAGCTTCGCACCTCAAAAAGCCAAGAGGATCGACAGCTAAACGCGCAATCCTCTTCCAGCTTCGCACCGTCAAAAAGCCAAGAGGATCGACAGCTAAACGCGCACTCGTCTTCCAGCTTCGCACCGTCAAAAAGCCCCGTCATCTGTTCCACCGGCCCTATATATGGGATTTCCTAATACCGTTGTCCTGTGTAGGTGGTCAACGGCCCAGCTCAGTGTGATGACCTTGCAGCTTCCAAGCTTTTCGGACCAGTTTTCGTCAGCTGCAGCTTGGGTGGTGTGGTTGGGGTGTTGGGGAAATAATCGTGGCGGTCGCTAATCATAGTGAATTTCAATTGCCAATGGTTGTAGGTATCCCAGGCGCGTAGTGGACTCCAATGACGTGTCGTAAACCAGGTGGAGACTTGATTTGGGATCTGTTGCGGCGATTGGGTGAGCGTTGGTTGTGTCGTGATTGCTGGCAACTTATCTGCAGGGTCTGTGACGTGGACTGTGATACATTTTGCTGTTGATCACTAACCATAAAAATTACTATTACTACTTAGCTATCTAATCTAATATCCTTCATATACGTGCATCTCCCCTATATTTATATAATTCAAACTTCTAGCCTAAATTGACCTACTCCCTACAATATAATTCATTAATAACAATCCAGTTCATAAGTAACAATATAAATCAGTAATAACAAAACATTTCTTTAATTAGCTTGATTGCGTGAAGTGGCGAACGTAGCCTCATCAATTTGTGCAAGACATAGTTTCCCCGCACGGTGGTTTGGGGTCTTCAAGAACAGGGCAGACCCCCATTTTGCCTTATGGGTTTGTGTGTCGACCACGTTGCGTGGCGAACGTAACATGCTATAGAAAATGTTTTCAACATTTTGGCAACCCTCTAATAAAAAAAAACCTCAGGGATCGAGTCTGCAAGAGCTTCACAAAAATATTACGGATCTGTCTACGAGAAGAAATAAAATCAGAACCAGTTCTGTGAAAATATATCCATGTTAAGTTTTGAGCAATGGAGAAGTTTCTTGCATAGCCTTGAGACAAGTGACTACAACTTCTGGCGAGTATTCAAATCTTTCAGAAAAAAACAAGCAGTTTATTATACCAAGTCCTACAATTTTACCAGGAAGGCAAGTTGGAGGCTTTAGAATATACACTGAACCAAAAGATCCGTGAAAATTTCCTCTCGGGCGAAAATGATGCAAACGAGGCACAAGTTCATAGGATCTACAATTGTCTTCTGTCCAATAAAATAACCAAATAACCCCTCTCAAAAAGTCGATATTGTAGACGTGTAACAGACAACGCATTAAATGGATTATAGATACTATAAATGTGATCTTTATCTTTCATTGACATCAGAGGTTTGGAAACGTGTGATGATAAATATAGCCCTTGACTACGTCTGACATGCAGGACTTATATATATATTTTTCTGATCGACTCCATTGACAGCTCGTTTGCTGGTATCGTTCAAGGCCACTTTGCGAGAAAACAATTAGAAAAGAGAAATTTTCACCATGCCATGATATATATCACTATATATGTACATATTTATATAATATATATATATATATATATATATATATGTATATATATATATATATGTATATATATATATATATATATCTATTTGTGTGTGTGTGTGTGTTTAAACCTGCGAATATATAATTACAGATCATTTTAATTGCGCCATATACCCAACGGCCAAATACTCAGCACAGATAATGGACGACTTACAAACGTGGAGGCAAAGATAAAAATAAACAGACGACAACAGTTGAAAGTAAACGGATTACGTGCACGGATATTATCCAAGCTCTCCATTCTGTACTCAATAAGAAGCGAATGAACAATAAAAACAGACTCCTGATTCACAAGCAGATCAAAGGACTAACGCGACTTTACGAAAGTCAACAGCCAAATTAACGAAACGACCAGATAAAATATCGGCCAAAATTTGACTCAGGGGAAGGTCACTGCCTCGAAAATCACAATAAAAGAAGACAATGTTGCAAAAAAATCGTAAAATTCGCTAGTTTACCTAGGCTCAGGGGGGGGGGGTCATGACCCCCTTCTTGTATCCGTCCTTGTCCGTAGTATGAATGGCTATGACCATGTGAAAATGGATTGTCGAGTCGGACTTGTGAGTTGGTCGGAACACGGTCGAGAGGTTACAGTGAGGAAAATTATGGTCAACAAATATACAACGTCGCAATTAGAACCAAAAAATATATTTATGACTTCATTAAAAATAATTGTGAATGAGTTTTGTGTGAAAGAATATTTGTGAACGAAAATATCAACGAACTAAATAGAATGCTTTAAGAAAACATTCGTCTTTGAAAACTGCATCTAGGACTTGTGCAAAAGTGAATCTCTATCAGGATAATTTTTAATGCTGAATTTTGGAATAACTGTGCGTTGATCCTGACGCACAGACATTTGTTCCGATATAAGCTGAGGTGACTTGTGCGCCAGCCAGAGGAAGCCCACTTAGCCAGGTGCTTATGACCCAGTAAAACTTTTAACAATACGGCAGATTCTAAAGCTCAGAATGATGCTTCAAATTCTAACTTAGAAATGCAAGGTCCAGTTATAACTCGAGAAAAAAGTTTTATTCGAATGACAAACAATCAAAATAACATAAAACGGCTTAGTCTGTCTTCAAGTCTGCAAATGGCTGCAGTATCGACACAACATCCCAATCAATTTATCGACCACCAATAACGTGTTGTAAATATCCGAATTAAAATTACATTGAGAACGCTGTAAAAATTTTAAATAAATAATTTGATAAGGAAAAAAATCACACACACACATATATATATGTAACTATATATATATGTATATAAAAATCCCTATCTTATTGATTCGAACAAATACTTCTAATGTTATTTGGGAGACGCTCTAATGCAGATTCAATAATGTTTTATCAACTAATTTGCTGTAATATTATTTTTGTTTGTAGTGTTAAAAGCTTCCCAACAATGCCTCGAAAGCAAGTTTCATCAAATTTTGTACACGTAGGGCAAAAGAAATGAAATTGTTAATAATTTATAAATCGAAATGAAAAATTTGTAGTACGCAAAAGAAAAGAAAAGAATACAATATGATAAGAATGAAAAAAATATATATATATTTTTTATCAATATTGTCTTTGTAATTTCTAATTCTAGAAAAACATGAATAGGTTAGATTCTAATTGAGATCGCGTTACAGATGAAAACTTAAAAAAACAGTTATATAAAACAACGATTTTATTTTAAATAAACAATGGTGTAAACAATTTATCGATTTATGATTATTATTGCTGAATTTACTCTTATTATGATACGGAAAAAAACATGCAAAAATATAAAAACTCGAATGGAGTAGATAATTTTGTTAACACGTACGTAATTAAATTTTCATTAACACTAATGCTATATGATAAGATTAAGTAATATGTAGTTTTAAACAAAAAAATAGCTTGTTGAATGCTGAAAATTGATGGTAATGATGTAGTTAAAAAGTGGACCTAGCGCGCATGAAATATGCGACTGCGCAAGCGCAGGGTCGAGGTATGGTGGGACCAGGCAGACACATCTGCGCCTGGTGAGCTCCGCCGAAGTTCGACTTCTAAGTGGGAGTGACGCTGCCGCCCGAGAGATTTGTTTGCTCGTGCCGTAGTAGGGTTTTTTTCTTTCTCGTTTATCGCCGGATCGATTACGCGAATCGCGATTAAAGTAGCTGACGTGATTTTCCCTCTCGGGTAGGTTTTAGATCGCGGTATTCGGGTTCTCGATGCACGCGGGATTTTGTGGAACATTCATTGTAGAGTAAAGTAGGAGGTATAGCCTCAACTTAGAGAATGATGTTTGTTTGGATTTTTCTTATTATTATATTTGTGGATGCAATTTTGGAATCGGGCAAGTGTATGGCTGAATCTGTGTAAATGTGATTCGGGACCTGCTGGAAAAACGTACCCAAGACGATACGCGCCAAACTGAGCTGGCCTGATAGCAGCCATCGAATCTCTAGCCAGGTAAAGGCTGGACCCGAATTCGTCAGAAGGGTTCATTGGTTCGTCCCGGGGACTTCACATGCGTCAGGTAAACAGGTACAAACCAATTTGCCTTGCAATTTCGTAGCAATACCGTTCGCCAACCAACTTTCATTTCCTCATTTCATCACAGTTGAAGTGGCAGCCCTCTTTATCAAAAAGATGGCTCACTTAGGCCACGATAGGCCCATTGTGATACCACAAAAAGATAAGGACAGCACTATAACCTGTGAGATGATGAGAACCATTTTGATTCTCGTATGAAGCCGGCTATGCAGCTGATATTTAAATCAGCTACTTCCGTGAGGCTCACCCTAAGGTTTTCATGCGTTTCCTGGACAGTGCTGGACATACGCATAGAAAATGTTGAATTGTCTCTTCTTCTGATCTGCAACTCCGGTAGAAATCGTTCAAGGGAATGCCCAGCCTTTCTGCGTGTCTGCCAATTAGACAGTGTCTCATCAGTATGGACACGATAGAACTCAAGGTTTCATGACTCGTGTTTAGAAGCTGATTGGTGCCCCTGGGAATCAGTGCGCCAAGTTTGCCTGGTTGTCCGGCAGGTTTCCTCCAGCAACCAGGCCCTATTTGTAACCTTTATGCAATGCTGCCTAAATCCCAGCTTTATGGAAGCTAGAGGTTGGCCGACTTGGGGTGTAAGTGTATACAGCTGGAGCTTAGTGGCAGCTCTCGCTATGGCTTAGCAGTTTCCCGGTATATCACTATGTCCCGGTAGCCAGCAAAGAATCACTTAACAGTGAAGCGAAATCACGTTCAGTTGTGTACGGCATTCCATTACAATCATGAATGAGGTGTACACGTTGGATAATGCTTGGATAGCGGCGTGACTGTTGGAGAAAATATTCAGGTTTCTTATGGAAATTTTCTGATTTCTCAGCCAGTCTACTGCCTTATGTATTGCAAAGACATTTGCTTGAAAAACACTGCAGTGGTCTGGAAGCCGGAAGGATAGATTCAGGACTAACTGTTCTGAGAAAACGCAACAGCCAACTTTCCTATTCATTTTGGAGCCATCAGAGTGGATGTCGACCGATTGCTGCATCTCACTTCTTTCTATTGCCTAGTCATCCCTGCTTAGGATGACTGACTTAAGCCATGATAAAAGTAGGGAATCGGGGACGCGAGATCCACTTCCGCTGGCAATGGTCCATCCCTCCGAAGTATGGAGGAGTGGCCATTGTTCCCTTCATGCAAGAGACCTAGAGCTTTCAACCGAACCGCAGAGCACTTGGCCTGCTGTCTCGTGAGTAGCTTAGTCGGGAGCCAATTTAATAGCATTAACAATGCCTTTGTCGAAGTGGTGCGTAGAGCCTCGGTAATTGCAATAGCTGCAATCCTTCTGACCTTGTTTAGCAGGTTTGCATTGGATGTTGTCACAATAGCTGGCCACCAAACAACTGCGCCGTACAGAAGGTGGTTCCACTATCGCCGTATAGAGTCATGATACAGTTTTGGGTTTTAGTTCCCACTTTTTCCCAATTGGCTCTTTTGCAGCAGTAGATTGCGCATGCCGCTTTTCGCGTTCTTTCTTCTATGTTCGCTTTCCACGCGAATTTGGAGTCCAGAATTAGACCCAGATACTTAACTTGATGAGATGATATGAGGAATTTTGTGCCTTCTTGTCAAAAGCACAAATTCCGTTTTCTGCGGATTAATCTTTAGACCGCACTCTTTGCCGCACTTGGTAAGAATATCCAGGGCAAAGTTAAGTGTTTCAGATAAGGTGTTAACGAGTTTGCCCGATACTGCTATTGCAACATCATCGGCATAGGCTACGACTTTGCAGCCAGTCCCTTCTATTTTTGGCAGGAGCTTGTCCAGCACTAAGTTCCAAAGAAGGGGTGATAATACTCTACCTTGTGAGGTGCCTCTGCATGTCCTCCTTCTTAAGGTGCTATTTCCTAGTGTAGAATTGATGTTCCTGCTGCTTAGCAGTTGTCCGATGAACCTTATGAGGTTTTCGTCGACATTGCTTTTCCCGAGTGCTTTGCGAATAGCCTTGTGCCTAACATTGTTGAAAGCCCCTTCTATGTCTAGAAAAACCACTTGCGTATATTCTTTGATGCTGCGCGATTTTCCGATGTAGCTGCTTCAACCGATCTCCCTTTGTGTATGCGTGCTGCGCATTACAGAGTGGTTTTAGAGTAACTCTCAGATGGATCTCTATCAGTCGTTCCAGAGTTTTTACCAGAAAAGAGGTGAGACTGAAAGGTCTAAAATCCTTCGGTGAGGAGTGGGATGTCTTACCCGCTTTGGGTTTAAAGACTATTTTAGCTTCTTTTCGCCGCTGTGGAATGTAAGCTATCCGTAGACATGCTGTAAAACGGTGTTTAGTCATGACAGTGCTGTATTGATTCCCTGCTGGATCTCAACGGGTGAGATGTTGTCCATTCAAGGGGATTTAAAAGGTTGAAATGAGCTGATTGCCTATCGTATGAGCCTGTCGTTTACAGACACTCTGGTTGACAGGCAATTCAGGGGCGTATGTGGATAGGTTTTGCCATCCACATCCTCACTACCTTGGAAATGCGTGTCCATGAAAATGGCTAGCGTCTCGGAGCTGCATTTCGTCCAGACCCCATTTGCATCTTTGACCGATCCCAAAAATAAGGGGAAGCTCGTCATGACTTTTCGCAGACGACTGACATCCTTGGAGTTTGTTATTTCTCCACAGAAATTTCTCCACGAAGAGCGTTTAGCCTTTCTGATAGAGCACTTGAACTCCTTCAGATTTAGTTTATAGGAAGACCAGTCATTGGATCTTTAGCCCGATTGAAGGACTTCCTGCATTCCTTCCGCAGCTCCGCAATGTCACTGTTCCACCATGGGGGCTTATAATTCCTCCTAGGCTTCGTTGGACTACATGCAGATCTTGCTGCTTCATTGAAGGCAGATGTAAGGGTTTCAACGGTTTCCTCGAGACCGCATATATCTTCAATCTTCGTAGGTCCACCTTCTAGTGCAGACTCGAATACTGATTGGTATTCGGCGCAATCCATCCTCCTTTTGTTAGTGAAAGTTTAATTTACTGGAGGGTCAGAATCCACATTGAACATTATATATAAATAGTCGGAGAACGAGCAGTCTTGTGATACATGCCATCCTTTGATAGCCTGGTACAAGTGCTTGTTCGTTAGTTTGATATCCAGAACCTCCATACGGCTTGCCGTAATAAAGGTAGGATCCTCACCTTTGTTAGCTAGGGCTAAGTCATGGCAATTACACGACGAAGAGTTGATGACAGACAATTTTTCGTCCCGCTTCGCAAATTATTGTCAATAAGAAACGATTTACGTTTTTGAACGAGTTTTCCTAAGGGGAATATATGGTGGTACATGTAGGTGCAGAACATACTCTTCCAGAATCTGATTGAAGTGACAACTCCGGAATGAAGAACCACCTTTGGAAGCAATTGTCTTGGGAACACCGTTCAGATGGGAATTTTTTTTCTCCAGTTAGGTCGCGATGAATTTTGCCTAAGCAGTGCAAAATGGTTTCAAAAAAGAGAATTTAGAGAAATAGTCCAGAACAAAAAGAAAGAAGGTTTGACCTGCCAAAGAACAAGAATGTGATTCAAGAAAATGTATAACCACTGAAAGTGCTCTGGGACAACTGTAGGACACAAAGCGATTCGGATTCGGATTGTGTTAAGTGTTTAGCACGGAGACGGAAAAACTTTATGTGGTGCTCCATCCCGATTTCTAAAGAGCTAGTGGGAACCATTGTAGCCGCAGCGACAACTACAACAATGCTTCCCGCTAGATGACGTTGCCAACGCCAAAAATTAATCTTAAGTAAATCAATTGTATCTTAAACTATACACATATGTATATCATCCCACTCCGTTGTAAGCCGCTGTGCAAACCGATCGCACAATAAACGCGTCTAAAATCTAAAAATATCTTTTCAATTGAGAGTGAGCACTACAATTGGTGACCCCGAGTGCGGAATAGATACGAAAACTGTGTTTCACCTACGATGGCTACGCAATTAGACAAAACGGTTGTCGAAAAAAGTGAAAGTGACGAGGAAAATCGACTGGAAACGTCCCAAAATCCCTTCGCGAGTGCCACTACCAAACGCGAGTATTTTCTCGAAGGAATACAAAATGTGAAATTGCCACCATTTTGGACGCGTCGACCTACACTTTGGTTCATACAAATTGAGACCCAATTTAGGGTGAATCGGGTGACTTCGGACGAAGCGAAATTTAACATCGTGATCGCGTCACTAGAGTCACATATTTTAGACTCCGTCGCGGATATCGTAATGAGTCCTTTCGAGGACAATCATCGCTACGAGGAATTAAAACATCATTTGATTTCTCGGTTTGCCGATTCCAACGAGAGCAAATTATCGCGCGTGTTGACGGACATGGAATTAGGCGACAAAAAGCCGTCGCAACTTTAAAGAGAGATGAAATCTCTAGCTGGCGACCAGTTAACGCCAGACGCACTGTGGACGCTTTGGCGTAAACGGCTTCCATCAAAAGCCCGCGCCATTCTCACAGTCTCATCGGAAGTCGACATAATAATTTTAGCAGAGATGGCCGACAAAATCATGGCGAAGTTTAATTCATGGCCTCAAATATCGACGGTGGAGAAACACGAAACAAGCAAACAAAACCCGCTTGAGGATCGCATTAGTCGCCTCGAAAAATGCATCGAAAACCTTAGCCTCCAATTAACGCGAAATATCAGATCTCGATCAAGATCACGATTGAGAAAAGAAAATAAGAAGCAGCTCTTTTGCTTTTACCACGAACGATATGGAGACAAGGCGCAAAAGTGTCGCGAGCCATGTTCCTTCAATACTGTTTCGGGAAACTCAAAAAGTCGTCCTCAATAGGTGCGGATTATGACGACGGGACTAACATGCACCGCTTACTAGTTCGTGATAAAGTTTCGGGCGTACTTTTCCTAGTGGATACGGGCGCGGACATTTCGGTGATACCCCCAGAACGTAACGAAAAATCTAAAGTGCCCTCAGACTATCAACTCTACGCCGCGAACGGTTCCCCCATTAATAGTTATGGTACAAAACTAAAGACATTAAACTTTGGTCTACGCCGACTATTTCAGTGGATTTTCAGAATCGCGGACGTATCTCGACCGATATTTGGTGCCGATTTTCTTCGCGAATTCAATTTGCTCGTGGATATTAGAAATAAACGTTTAGTGGACGGTAATACGCAATTATTTGTTCCTGCCTCCACCACGAAATCCAATGTGTCATCTATTACCACAATAGCGAACAAGGACATGCTAAATTTATTGGCGGAATATCCACGCCTTACGCAAACTACGGGAAATCTGCGATACACCCGATACGTCACCACATCGTCACAAGCGGACCACCCGTCTCAAAAAAACCTCGACGACTTCTACCTGAAAAATATGCAGCGGCAAAAACAGAATTCGAATACATGGTTTCGAAAGGTATATGTAGGCCCTCCAAAAGCGCTTGGGCAAGTCCTCTTCATATTGTACCTAAAAAGTCTGGTGAATGGAGAGCTTGCGGTGATTACCGACGCCTTAACGCCGTAACATGCCCAGATCGATATCCGATTACGAATATCCAAGACTTCGCAACGAAGTTATATGGAAGAACCATTTTTAGTCGCACCGGAAGATATCGAAAAAACGGCCGTGATAACTCCTTTTGGATTATTAGAATTTCTTGTAATGCCTTTTGGATTACGAAATGCACCCCAAAGTTTCCAGCGAGTCCTCGACAGCGTACTACGAGGACTAAGCTTTGTGTTCGCATACCTCGATGATATATTAATCGCATCTTCGAACGCCGAGGAACACAAGGAAAACACACGTCTAGTTTTCGAGAGGCTTAACAGCTATGGACTAAGCATCAATCCATCGAAATGCGTATTTGATGTATCCAAAATTGAATTTCTAGGCTTCTGGATTTCAAGTGAAGGAACACGACCCCTTACTCACAGGATTGAGGCAATAAAAAACATAGAAAAGCCCAAAATGGTCAATCAATTAAGGAAATATTTGGGTATGCATAACTTTTATCGACGTTTCTTAAATAAAGCTGCTCATATTCTCGCACCACTGCTAGACCAACACGGCATGAACCCGAACTGATATAGGATTCAAGCCAGGAGAGTAATGGTCCAAACAAGTCAAAGTGAGCTAGCTTCAGAAGTAGGACATTTGAACATTTGAAGTCAGTATACAGTACATCAACTTGGGTACGACTGTCGAAAGCCGTTGCGACAGTTTCAATAAGTTCAAGGAGATTCGTATTGGTTGACCGGTTTGGAACGAATCCGTGTTAGAATGGTGACAGCCTACAATTAAGAGCTTTGCATATTCTGTTGTAGACAATGCGTTCAAAGAGGTTAGGAAAACAAGATATATGTAACAGGATCCAGACTTGAGTACAGGAAAAATATTAGCTAACTTCCACATAATGGGGAAGATACCGGAGAATAAACTGGCAACATATAAGAAAGTGGAACGTATAATAAGGAGGCCTGGGGCCCACTCTAGAATCTAAAGGATTAATGAAATTTTGGATTTCAGTTGGGTCAGTGGAGAGAAAATCAAGAATAGGTGGAAAACAAAAAGGATTATTACGAGAAGTTAGGAGAATGGCAGCAGGATATATTGATGACATATATATTAAGTACTATCCCTTATACCGATATACATCGTCTGGGAAGTACTATTTAAATGAACAAGCTTTCAGGAAATAATTGCACACGGACAGTGCAAGCAATGAACTATGGAGTAAAGATTTTTTGGAGGAAACGGAGGTGGTTTTAGTCGGTAGAAATCCGACATGCCGAGAAGCAGGAGCAACTCGGTATCTTTTGAAGATTTCCATCTCCCAACGACGAAAAAAAAAAAGAAATTATCGAAATCGAGCGATAATTGGAAGCGTTGGAACAGGATGCAGACTTGAGTACAGGAAAAATATTAGCTAACTTCCACATAATGGGGAAGATACCGGAGAATAAACTGGCAACATATAAGAAAGTGGAACGTATAATAAGGAGGCCTGGGGCCTACTCTAGAATCTAAAGGATTAATGAAATTTTGGATTTCAGTTGGGTCAGTGGAGAGAAAATCAAGAATAGGTGGAAAACAAAAAGGATTATTACGAGAAGTTAGGAGAATGGCAGCAGGATATATTGATGACATATATTAAGCAAATATCTCGCAATTTTTTCAGGAGTTGAGCCTTGTTTATCGTCCCAAGGAACAATATTAGGAACAATGAACGAAGACTTAAGTGAATTGACATAAGACCAAAACGACTTTGTTTGGTTAAAGTGGAGCGAATTTTCGATATTGACAAAGTAGTTACGCATAGCTCTTTTTATTTTCGGTTTGGCTGAAGCACGATGTTTTGAAAAAGCAGTATAGTTTTCCGGAGTTTTATTGGATTTGTAAAGCTGAAAAGCTTGCTTTTTTACTTTCAAGATAGTTAAGACATTACGGACCAGCCACGAAGTATCACTAACCGTGGGAGGGGTGAAGCGAGAGATAAGGTCATAGAGAAGAGAGTATAATTTAACGATCAATTAATTTTCACAGCCAAGACTATCAAAAAAAGATGGCCAGTTAATCAATTTGAGTTCTTCCGACAAAGCAATGTAATTCGATTTCCAAAAGTTAAATTTAAGTTGTCTGCGCCTATTTTGAGCTTTGGGCCAATAAAAGGAGAGTTCGAGCTGCAGAGGTGGATGATGGGGGTCCAAGGGAACATAGGGGAGAGGAGCAGTGGTTAAAGTTAAGTTATCAGGAATAATATTCGACAGAACAATGTCAAGAAGTCGACCGTTCAAGTTAAATGCATGGTTGAATTGATAAAACCAGACAATGAGAGAAAGTTGGTGAGAAGGTTCGATGACCGATTAGATGAAATGATTCCAATATGAGGAAAAGTTTGCCAATCAAAAGAGGGAAGATTGAAATCACCGCAGATGATAACACTAGACGACGGATTAAGGAAGAGGCAAAACGAGGTTACAGACTCAAAGAAAGATTCAAAGAGCTTAAGAGTGGAGTTGCAAGAGATATAGATAAAGTATATATACAATGGAGAAGAAGGGTCAGCAAATACTTCGACGAAAACACATTCTATCATAGGAGGAGGGTAAAAATCTTTAAAGAGAACGCTAGAAAGAAAATTCTTCACATCTACGAAGACTCCACCCCCATCATTTTTATTAGATAGATGAAGATCGCAGTCTTTAGGATATATGGTAAAATTAGGCAAAAGTTCGGAGCTAAAGATGCTAGAGTGTAGCCAGATTTCTGTCATACAAATGATATAGTCGTTCACCAACTGGCACCATAGATTAATATGCTGCAACTTGGTTCGTAAGCCACGTACGTTTTGATATTAAATACTATTTTTTTTACTTATGTTAGGACATGAAGCACTTGCAGATGATGACGTGGAATTTTTCGAGATAGTTGGTGAAACTAGTGCTGAGATCGGTGAGTACGTGGCTGGTGAAAATTCTTCAAACGACGGACGGTAAATGCTTTTTTTAGTGTTTCACTTTGCCAGAAGTCATTTTTAAGTAGTGACTGTTATTTGGGAGGCACAGTAATTTTAAAAGAAGCAATAATCTTACTCGCAATATTGTCCTTTGAAAGTTTTTTGCAATTAAGGAAGGAAGGTTTAGTTCCAAGTCTGATAATGATATAAGTTAGTACGTGACGTATGCCAGCCGACATACAAAAATTTGAATCGGAGGCGCAATGACATGCAATATCGGATTATTAGCTCCTATCGACTCCAAACACTGTTCCTCAGCGGTAGCAGCAGCGTGCATTGTAGACCGTGGCATAGCGGTAGTCACAAAGTGTAATGCACGGCTTGGTGACAATGGTGGCTGCAGCTGTAGTAGCGCCAGTAGAGTTTCATCCCAATCACACAAAACGTGAGCCGAAGATAAAGACTCAGATGTCGTAAGTGGTAGCGAGAGCCCAGCTTGTGGACGCAATCCAGATCCCGGAGTTGTTGGCTTAATCCATGAAGGTTTTGAAGCAGCAACCGCAGTAGGTGCGTTTGATGAAGCTGTAGGTGGTACCAATATTGTACTAGAGGCCGTTGAAGAAGAAGTAGCACTATATGGTGCTGGAAGTTCTAGCGAGGTTTGTTTAACTGACGCATTTATATAATCTATTTGCGAATTCAGCGAAGCGAAATGTTCGTGTAAAAATTTTATAACGTCAGTTAGTACAGTATTTTTGCACGCAAGTTACAGCTGATAAACAAGCTCATAAGATTGATGACCAATCATAAACAACGTACGTTTCTTCTAAACATCCGTTGTATCAAGTCAGCATTATTATATTATTTTAACATATCTTATCTCATAAACATCATAAACTGAATATGCTGATGCATGATTCATACTTTAAGCTATTTACACTAACGTATCAATTCATTGTTTACACAGCTGCATCATCTCATATTAATGCTGATGTATCTTATAATATCATATTTCATAAAATGATGATCTTTTCTTTTTATTCCCTTGAACAAAATTGCAACTATACAATTTTGGGTTCTTTGTTTCCCATCAATATAAATACCACTTGATCATCCAGATCAAGTTAGTTATTATTCAAATATCATTCGGATCACAAGTTGTTATTTATCAGTCAAATAGTTATTATTAATTAGACAAGCCAATTGTCTTCTCGTTAAATAAAGTGTTTATAATAAATTAAGTACAGTGTTTGATTTAAAGAACCAAGTGTGTGGTAAATGTATATTTTTTGTAAACTAACATTACAATAAATATAACTGGTGCAGTCGGTATTCTAAATTGGGAGTAACCTCTTAGAATATCATATGCCGTTCCTGAAGAAATTAATCTTCAATACAAACTAGAACCATAAAGTGATGCCAAGAATAAAATCTTCAAGGGATTAAACCAAGAAGAAGTTTCCGCTTTAAGAAACATCATCACAGAAAATGATGATTTATTTTATAAAGAAGGAGACAACCTAACATGTACAACACAAACTAAGCCTGAAATAATAGCTACATCTAACAAACCATTATATTCGAAAATTTATCGACTTCCTCACATTCACGAAAACGAAGTTAATACGCAAATTAACGATATGCTGAAACAAGGCATAATTCAACCTTCAACATCCCCTTACAATGCTCTAATATGGGTTGTGCCGAAAAAATGGACAACTTTGGTAAAACCAAATGGAGAATTGTAATCGATTATAGGAAAATCAATGAAGAAACCATTGATGATAAATTTCCTATTCCTAATATTGAAGGAATTTTCGACAAACTTGCAAAGTCTCAGTATTTCACAACTTTGGATTTGGCGAAATGCTTTCATCAAATTGAAGTCAGCGAACATGACCGAAATAAAACAGCCTTTTCAACTCCACAAGGACACTATGAGTTCATTCGTGTGCCCTTTGGACTGAAAAATGCCCCGTCACCATTCCAAAGAATGATGAATGAAGTACTTGTAGAGCATATTAATAAAATATGTGTCGTATATCTTGACAATATACTAATTTTTGCCACTTCACTCCAACAAATGGAGAATAATATTAAAAAAATATTAAATACTTTGAGAAAATTTCAATTGAAAATACAAATTGATAAATGCAACTTCTTTTCAAAACAAACAGAATATCTTGGACATATTCTTTCTACGGAAGGTATTAAACCAAACCCAAATAAAATCGAAATCATAAAAAATCTTAAAATACCAGACCCCAAAAAAAATCATTTTCAGGTATAACTGGATATTGCAGAAAATTCATAAAAAACTATGCAAAAATTGCGCTACCATTAACTGACAACCTGAAAAAAGATACGGAAGACCTTAAATATAATGCAGCCTTCGAAAAATTAAAACAACATCATAATTAATTACCCAATACTTCACTACCCTGATTTTAAACAAAAATTTGTTCTTACAACCGACGCATCTGATAAAGCCATAGGCGCAGTTTTATTTCAAAGTGGACATCCTATTTCATTTGCAAGTCGAACGCTTAATGAACATGAGCAAAACGACTAAACTATTGAAAAGGAACTTTTATCAATAGTTTGGGCAACAAAATATTTCAGACCATAATCTATAGGAGCCTAATAGTAAACTTCTACGATGGAAGATACAACTGAATGAGTACAACTTTAACATTGAATATGTTAAAGGCAAAGATAATAAAGTCGCAGATTTCCTAGGTCGCATAGATGCAGACAATTATCAAATAAATGCATTAACTACAAATATGAAATATGAAAACATAAGTGAAAATGCAACAATTCATTCGGGAGAAGAAAATCAGAAAGATCTTATACCTATTAAAGAAGGTATCGTAAATATTTACAAAACTCAAATAATAATTGTCAGAAAAAAACAGAAAGAAATTAAATTATTAAACAAATAAAAGAAAAAGATACATCGATGAAACTGACTTCAAAAGTGAAAACATAATCATTGACATACTAAGGAGATATATTCCAGAAAAAGGAATTGTAGGTATATTTTGTGAACTAAACGATTCTAAATGGAACAAAGTTCAATTAATAATTACCAGCTTGTACTCTGACAATAATAATTTACGTTTCATAAAATGTAGCAATCATGCCTTTGATCTATTAAGTGAAGATCAATGTTTTGAAAAAATAAAGGAAATACATACAAAAAGTAATCATCGTGGTATGCTTGAAAACTATGAAGAAATAAAAAATTTATATTATTACAATGGATTAATAAACAAGTTCTTAAATAATTGTGACATCTGTAACCGAGCTAAATATGACAGAAATCCTGTAAAACCTGAATTCAAACTTTCCGTAACACCCAAAGATATTAATAAAATCATACATATCGATATATTCCTTATTGGCAAAAAGCAATTCTTCACAGCTATCGATAAGTTTTCTAAACACCTTTACACTAAGGAGAGAAAGACGCGCAATTCTAGGTAAACCGTACAAAATAATCGCTGATAATGAATTCAATATGATTAACGTAAAAGATTGCTTGAAAAAATAAAATATCGAACCACATTTCACCTCACCAAAAGCTCATACAGGAAATGCAGACATGAATAGTTGTCATAGATCCTTACTTGAACAAATAAGAATATTAACATTAACCAAACCAGAATTAAACATCGAAGAAAAGGTGCTTAAAGCAACCAAATATTATAATAACACAATCCATTCTGTAATTCAATGTAAACCTTTAGAAATACAAAAAGGTATGAAAAATTAACCTGACATATTTAAACACCTACATAATAAAAAAACAAAAATGGAAAGACTATCATAATAAAAAACGAAAACTACCACAACAAATTACACAAAAAGAAGTATACATAAAAAACTATAAACATGAACGACACAAAGAACAACCTAAATATCGTGAAGTTGAAATAACCAAAAATAAAAACGATATAATATTAATAAAAAATGATAAACCCAAAAATAAAATCCATCAATCAAGAATAAAACGAATAATGAAATTTACAACACCTGAACAAATAATACCATACAATACAAATGAAGAAACAGCTAAAATTCAACAAATTCTTAAAGGACAATCAAACGAAGTCCTTAACTCAAAATTTAATTTAAATATCACACTAAGTGACATTCGTATATTAAATGGAAACTCTTGGATAAATAATCAAATAATAAACTTTTACTTTAACTTAATTTCAGAACGTAGCAATACCTGTACCTTTACCCAATGTCTTGAAAAAAAACGGATATAATTCAGTCAGTCGTTGGACAAGGAAAATAGACATAGTTTCATTCGACTACATACTTATACCAATACATGTAAATAAATCATATTGGACTCTTGTAAATATAAATCTTCGCGATAAAACAATACAATACTACGATTCATTACACCAACCTAGCAATCATATATTAAATATACTTCTTGAATATTTAAAAAAAGAATCATTGCATAAATTAAATCAACCATTAAATACCCCCTTTACTACAGAAAATATCAAAACAAATCCCTTACAAGAGAATAGTTTTGATTGCAGAATCTTTACTTGTATAACTGCTAAATATCTATCAACAGACAAAAATTTACATTTCACACAAAAAGATATTCCCAATTTTAGACAAAACATGATAATCGAAATAACGAATGGAAAACTATTGGACTAAATAACTTCATATTAAAATTACAGACAATGTCATACATAATTCAAATACTTATACCCCTTATCCTGTTAAAATTAATCAAACTTCTGAAAATAACAAATTTGAAATATTAAATCGAAATAAAAGAGGTCTCATCAATCCAATTGGTAACGTTTATAAATGGTTGTTTGGACTTATGAATATTGGTGATTATCAAGAAATTACAGAACATATGAAAATAATTGACACTAATAACCATGCAATAATAAAATCAATGAATAAAACAATACAAATCAATAATGTTTTCCAAAATAACCTTGATAAAATAGTTCATAATATCAATCAAACTAATAATATGTTTATAAACAACATTAATAATGCTACAATTAAATAAAATCATCAAATCATCAAAATACAACTCAATCATAACTTAGATCTGATAAAAGATGAGTTAGAAAAAATCATCGTAAACATAAGCTCTGCTAAAGCTGGAATAATGACCAGATCCCTTTTAACTTACGACGAAATAGATTTTTAGAACTTATCTTTGGACGAACTGAGAAAAATTACAATAAATGTTCTAACAAAAAAAGAAAAGTTTTTAACTTACGACGGAATAGATTTTTATAATTTATCTTTCGACGAACTAAGAGAAATTACAATAAATGTTCTAACAAAAAATGGAATAATTATATTGATGTTCAGTATCCCAATACTAATCCAACCTTTATTATCATACATATCATGTCAGACAAATACCAAATGTAAAATTAGAAACTTTAGACATAAAAATTAAAAATGTTGTATTATATAATGGAAACTATTATGAAACTGAAAAATATGCAAATTTACTAACAAACGAATTAACACGTAAAACTAAAAATTGTATTATTCAAATAGAAAATAAAACTAAGACCGAAGAAATCCAAAAAGGTTTATTACTTTTAACAAATGTACAAAATAAAGTAAATCAAAATTGTGACGAAAAAACATATAAATTAAGTGGAACATATTAATAGATTTAGTAATTGTAAAATAGAAATCAACGGAAATTTGTATACAAATGAAACAAAAGAATTTCAACAAGTATTAACGTTAGAACCTATCCAAAATATTTCCAATTATAATTATCAATTAAAAATATAAAATGTACAATTCGACAATATAAACAATTTAAAACGAATTGATGAAATAGAATTCAAACATAAACAAAATTTAATCATATCAGGTTCATTCTTAATATTATTGGTATCAACAATAATTGTATTATCTTTAATATATTGTTATTCTAAATATTGAAAAAACCGGAAAATTATTCATATCAATGTAAACAAACCTGATGAAAGTATTAAATTACCCATAATACAAATTGTTGAGGACAAAAAAGGTCTTAAGGAGGGAGGAGTTACAATTGATAAACAAGCTCATAGGATTGATGAACAATCTATAAACAACGTTCGTTTATTCTAAACATCCGTTGTATCAAGTCAGCATTATTATATTATTTTAACATATCTAATCTCATAAACATCATAAACTGAATATGCTGATGCATGATTCATACTTTAAGCTATTTACACTAACGTATCAATTCATTGTTTACACAGCTGCATCATCTCATGTTTATGCTGATGTATCTTATAATATCATATTTCATAAAATGATGATCTTTTCTTTTTATTCCCTTGAACAAAATTGCAACTATACAATTTTGGGTTCTTTGTTTCCCATCAATATAAATACCACTTGATCATCCAGATCAAGTTAGTTATTATTCAAATATCATTCGGATCACAAGTTGTTATTTATCAGTCAAATAGTTATTATTAATTAGACAAGCCAATTGTCTTCTCGTTAAATAAAGTGTTTATAATAAATTAAGTACAGTGTTTGATTTAAAGAACCAAGTGTGTGGTAAATATATATTTTTTGTAAACTAACATTACAAGAAATATAACTCGCATCACAACAATAAAATACGTTGTTTGGGTACTTGGAAATAATTTCATTCCACCGACGTTGATGCACTTAGTGTGGAAAGCTTTGCCACAGTAACCATCACAAAAGATAAATTTAGAGCGAGTAGATTCTGAAAGGTTAAACTTTGTGCATGTGATACCAAAAGGAGGCGAATTAAGAGCCATGGCGTAAGAGGGTTAGTAGCTTAACCCTTGTGTACACACCCAACTTTTATCTCGTTGGTACACAGGGTAATTACGGTGATCACGTCAAAAAACTATACAATTAGGAGTTATTCAATCGTCATTATGAGGAGGATAAATGTTCAAGGTCTGAAGAAAAAACATTACCACGTATTGAGCGCAAATTGCATTAGAATTCACTGGATATCCCTTAAAAAATATAAAGGTAAAACGTAAGCAAGTTTATTACCGTCGACTCACGTCATAGGGATTTGCCAAACTGTAAAAGAATTAAAAAATCCTTTGTATGATTGCCATAGTCATCTGATGTTTATGAGAAGATGAAAGATGCGTGTAATTAGGAAAACTTATGCTTTACCGAATTCATGTATGCACATAATAGAAATTAGTATTTAAGCTTGTATGCATTTAGTTTTAGCTCAGTCGTTAGCTTTTCAACTCAAACTAAATTTTTAGAAAAGGTGACTGGCGCAGCAGTGTTTTGGTAACTAGTGTATGATTGTTTATCTGTGAAGAAGAAATTACATTATGGAGAAAGAACTATCAAAATCTGAATTTGAAAGGTGAATATTATTTTCTATTACACCTATTTTTAGTATTGTCATTTTCAATTGAAAAATTCATGGTTATTAATTTTAGTGTAAATCGTGTTGACGACGTGGTGCATCCCGGATAACGCTAAATGATCTACCATGGCACGATCTCGAATGTTTTCGGACTACTCTTTCGTCTAAACGACTCTATCTTATGCTTTGGACTGGTAGTATTCTGTCACCTGAGTACGCAAGAGTGACATCTTGCGGAAATGGATTTCAGGCTAATGCCACTGCTGCCTCCATCCCGGTAAAACCCTGGCAGGTCTCGCGGTACGTTCAAAACTCGTCGCCACTAGTCTGGCCGTGCAGGTTCAGTTGAGTTCAGACTCCTGATTAGTTCCTGGCCCGGCTCTGAGCACATATCCTCATAAGGGAATGTGCCAACCCTCGCATGGCCTCCCTGCTTCAGCATAGACAACCATGGGGTCTCAGGGAAACTGCACAACGAGTGGAGATAGCGGCTGCGAGGGGGGGCCCAATTGCAATGAATACAGGAAAACCTAATAAGGAAGTTTCACTCAACCCGGAATAGAAGTAGACAAAGGTAACGCGTCCTTCTGTTAGGAAGAAGACCGTGACTTCCAATCGGACAACAACCAGCCTACCCCGCACTTCTTCGAGGGGTGCATGCACAAAGGCAGCTATGCCAGGGACAAGCACCTCCTCAGGTAAGCCAATTGGCGCGGTTGCCGCTGCACCCTCCAGCACCGCCTCTTCTTCAAGTGCCAAAAAGCAGCGAAAACCCTCTGTTATGGCTTACAGGGAGAGAAGATCTGCCTTCAAAGTCCTGAAAAGGCTGAAAGATTTACCCCCTGATGGGCTTTCCCACAAGGATAAAATCTCCCTTGAATTGGCAACAACAACAGTAGAGGCTCATAAAGCCTCTCTGGCAAAGCAAGGGGCAACTCACAAAAGATGCAGGTCTAATGACGCAGCCCCAAATCAACCGAATGCCCAACTGCAGGTCACCAGACGATCAAAATTTGTCGCGCCCAATCCTGTCAAGGGCAGGAGTTTAAGCGAAGTGGCTAAGGGTAGCCTAGTATGAGCTGTCATCGACAGGAGTAGCAGCGATGGAACCATCTCACCGTCAAACTGGAAGATGGTAGAAATCGCTCTTGTTCGGGTGTACAAACCCATACTGGAGGCAAACCCAGGCCCTCCACCTAATTGCCGTGATGCTGGTTGGTACCAGGGTCACGTTAAGCTGATAGCCTGCACGGATCAACGCTCAGTGGATGTATATAAGCAGGCTATTAGCAGACTGGGAGAAGTCTGGCCCGGAGCGAAGCTAGAAGCTGTCTCCAGGGACGACATCTCGAATCGGCCACGATCCAGGGCATGGATACAGGGGGAGCCATCCACACTGGAGGAAATTGTTGAGCTTATCAAGCTCAGCAATGCTGATCTTCCGGTGGACAACTGAAAGGTAGCCAAGGTTAGCGGGCCCAGCAATGGACAGCGAGAGACCCTCATAATCCTTAACGAGGAGGTGTTAGCTCCATTGGAGTCGAAAGTCAGGGTGATAAGCTTCGGTTTCTCGTCTATCACCCTGCGAGTATATCGCAAGGATCGTACTGGGAAGGCAGTACGGGAACCGAGTAAGGAAAGTGGGAGTGAGGTGACTGTGGAAGCAACAGTAGACCCGACCGTGAACCTCTCTTAGTCATATCTTCTATCCGACGACGGAAGAAGCACCACCTCCACCACGGAGTTGGCTGCGGACCTTCTCCAAACCCTCAACCTGGTCGAGGAGGAGATGTCCTTATCTGACGAGGAGGCGGACAAAACATTGTGTCGTGATGCTGAGGTTTTTACAGATAAACCTCCATCATTCTAAGGCGCCATTCGCCGCACTGCTCCTCCACTTGGCCCAAAAAGGAGAGCAGCTAATACTGGCCCAGGAACCTTGGGTTGTTGGAAACCAGGTCTACGGGCTCAATACGAAGGGATACAAAACACTATCCCTCTACACAGCACGTAAACTGATAGCCTACATAATAATAAAGGAAGGTTTCAAGTATCTAACCTTGTTTAGTTTCAGTGACCAGGACACCATTGCCATAGCAGTGGAAAGGCAGTCCAAACCCCATTGGACTGTCTCCTGCTATATGGCACACGATGTTCTGCCACCTCCCATCAACCTACAGAGGATCGTCACAGAAGCCACTGCACGGTGCATCCAACTAGTCATCGGCGCGGACGCCAATGCCCATCACCACATTTGGGGTAGCACCGATACGAACAAAAGGGGTGAGTCACTCCTTGAATTTATTTTAACGCATGCCTTAGCCCTAGCAAACAAAGGTGAAGATCCTACTTTCATTACGGCAAGCCGAAAGGAAGTTCTGGATATCACTCTAACGAACGAGCACTCGCACCACGCTATCAAAGGATGGCATGTATCACAAGAGTGCTCGTTCTCTGATCATTCATATATAATGTTCGATGTGGCTTTTGACCCTCCCAAAAATCCAACATTCATTAACAAAAGGAGGATCGATTGGGTCAAGTACCAATCAGTATTCGAGTCTGCACTAGAAGATGGACCTCCGAAGATTGAAGACAAAGGTTGCCTGGAGGAAGCCGTTGGAACCCTTACACCGGCCTTCAATGAAGCAGCAAGAGCTGCATGTAGTCCAACGAAGCCTAGAGGGAATTATAAGCCCCCTGGTCGAATGGTGACATTGCGTAGCTGCGGAAGGAATGTAGGAGGTCATTTAATCAGGCTAAAGAATCCAGTGACTGGTATTCTTATAAACTTAAACTGAAAGAATTTAAAAGCTCCATCAGAAAAGCAAAACGCACCTCGTGGAGAAGTTTCTGTGCAGAAATAGAACACACCAAGGATGTCAGTCGTCCGCGAAAAGTTATTTTTCTGGTCTATCAAGGACGCGAATGGGTCCTGGACCAAATCCAGCTCCGAGACGCTAGCCATTCTCATGGACACGCACTTCCCGGCTAGTGAAGATGTGGCTGACAAAGCTGATCCATATACGCCCCCAAACTGCCTGTCAACCACTGTGCCTGTAGACGACAGGCTCCTACGCTGGGCAATCAGCTCATTTCAACCATTTCAATTCCCAGGAATGGACAACATCTCACCTGTTGAGATCCAGCAGAGAATCAATACAGCGCTACCGTAGCTCAAAGCCATCTTTAAGGCGTGTCTACGGGTGGCTTATATTCCACAGTGGTAGAAAGAAGCTTAAATAGTCTTCATACCCAAGCGGGCAAGACATCCCACTCCTCACCTAAGGACTATAGACCTATCAGCCTGTCGTCTTTTCTGCTGAAAACTCTGGAACGGCTGATAGAGATTCATTTGAGAGCTACCCTGCAACTATTCTCTAATGCGCAGCACGCATACACAAAAGGGAAATCGGTTGAAACAGCTCTTCACTCGCTCACCAGCTACATCGAAAAATCGCTAAGCGTCAAAAAATATATGCAGGCGGTTTTTCTATACATTAAAGATGCATTCAACAACGTCAGCCACAAGGCTATTGAGAAGGCACTCAAGAATAATAATGTGGATGATAACCTGATTAGGTTCATCGTGCAACTACTAAGCAGCAGGAGCATCAACTCCTCACTAGGAGACAGGATCCTAAGAAGGCGGACGTACAGAGGCACCCCGCAAGGTGAGGTGCTATCACCCCTTCTATGGAACTTAGTGGTGGACAAACTCCTGTCAACAATAGAAACGACTAGCTGCAAAGTCGTAGTCTACGCCGACGACGTTGCAACAGCAATATCGGCAAAATTCGTCAACACACTATCTGAAAGACTAAACTTTGCCCTAGGCATTTTTACCAAATAGAGCAAAGAGTGCGGTCTAAAGATAAATCCGCAGAAAACGGAACTTGTGCTCTCCACGAGAACATACAAAATTCCACGATTTGTTCCACCTAAACTTGAAGAGACAAGTCTCAATCCATCTCATCAGGTCAAATATTTGGGTCT
The DNA here is from genome assembly GCA_963942545.1 of Oxycera nigricornis. Taxonomy (NCBI): domain Eukaryota; kingdom Metazoa; phylum Arthropoda; class Insecta; order Diptera; family Stratiomyidae; genus Oxycera; species Oxycera nigricornis. Next base: position 68,672,845 of record OZ012659.1, on the reverse strand, counting down.
GATTTTAGACTCCAAGCTCGCATGGAAAGCAAACATAGCAGAAAGAGCGTGTAAAGCAGCATGCGCAATCTACTGCTGCAAAAGAGCTATTGGGAAAAGATGGGGACTGAAACCCAAAACTGTATCATGGCTCTTTACAGCGATAGTGGAACCAATCCTTCTGCTTGGCGTGGTTATTTGGTGGCCAGCGATGGCAAAAACATCTAACGCGAACCTGGTTAACAGGGTCAGGAGGACTGCAGCTATTACATCACCGGGGCTATGCGCACTACCCCAACAAAGGCATTGTTTATGCTATTAAATTGGCTCCCGACGGAGCTCCTAACGAAACAGCAGGCCAAGTGCTCTGCTATTCGATTAAAAGCTCTAAATCTCTGGCTTGATGGGAATATCGGCCACTCCACCATATTACGGAGGGATGGACCAACGCCAGAGAAAGTAGACCTCACTCCTCCGATTCCCTGCTTCCACCACAGTTTCAAGTCCGTCATCCCTAGCAGAGATAACTGGAAGGAAATAGGATACAGGAATCGGTCGACATCTACACTGATGGATCAAAAATGGAGGGAAGAGTTGGCTGTGACGTGTTCTCAGAACAGCTAGGCCTGAAACTATCCTTCCGATTACCAAACCACTGCAGCGTCTTTCAGGCAGAGGTCATTGCGGTTTATAAGGCAGTTGACTGACTGAGAGGTCAGAAAATTTCCATAAGAAATTTAAACATCTTTTCTGACAGTCAAGCTGCTATCCAATCATTATCCAACGTGTATACCTCATCCAAAATTGTAATGGAATGTCGCACACTACTGAACGCGATGTCGCTTCACTGTGAAGTGATTCTTTGCTGGGTGCCGGGTCACAGTGATATACCTGGGAACTGCAAAGCTGATGCCCTAGCTAGAGCTGGCACTGAACTCCAGGATTATACACTAACACCCCAAGTTGGCCATCCGTTGGCCTCCGTCAAGCTAAGTTTCAATAAGTACTATTTAGAGGCTGCAAATAGGGACTGGCTGCTGGAAGAAACCTGCAGGACAAACAGGCAAACTTGGCACACACTAAGCTCAAAACGCACCAAACAGCTCCTCACCACGAGCCGTGAAACATTAAGTTTCATCGTATCCGTGCTGACGGGGCATTGTCTCATTGGCAGACACGCAGAAAGACTGGGTGCCCCTTTCAACGATTTCTGCCGCAGCTGCAGATCGGAGGGGAGGAGGAAACGATCCAACACTTTCTGTGTGAATGCCCAGCACTATCCAAGAAACGCATGCAAACTTTAGGCTCACCTTTCCTGGACAGCCTCACGGAAGTAGCCAGTTTGAATATTAGCTGTGTAGCCGGCTTCATACGAGAATCTATATGGTTCTCGTCACCCAACAGGTTTTAGTGCCGTACCCTATTGAAAGGTGGTATCACAATGGGCCTATCGTGGCCTAGGTGAGCCGCCTTTTGACAAAGGGAGCTGTCACTACAACCAACCAACCAACCAAGACACCGTCTCAAGTACATCAAAATCCTTACCACAATGTTTTACGTCAGAGAAATGGACGGCATAGATGTACAGAGACATTGTCATTGGGAAATACATTTAAACAAATTATTAAGGTTGAAATGTGAGACATTATCAATCGGTATACAAAGAAGAAAGCGAACAAATTGTATGAAAACTATAACACGAAGCCAGTAACTTTGCAAGAAATGTATGCATACATTGCGGTTTTGATTTGTGCTGGAGTTAATAATTCAAATGTTGATTACACTCGTGAAATGTGGAAAAGCACTTCGTATCCTCTTTACCGCACGGCAATGGGCACCAACAGATTTTGGTCTATAATGTGATTCATTCGATTCGATGACATCGATAGACGCGAGACAAAAGAAGAAAAGGATAAAGCTGCGCCAATACGAGACGTTTAAATAATGTTCAATCCAAACTGGAGGAACATGTACAAACCGTCAGCAAATTTGACAATTGATGAGCAGCTTTATCCTTTCCGAAGCTACATAAAGTTTACACAATATATACCTTCCAACCCAGTCAAGTACGGGAGCAAGATTTGCATACCCTCTGCATGGAATTATTTATTTGGGAATAAATGGAAATATTTGAGAGAGAAATCAAGGAGAGAGAGATGTAAAAGAACTTGCGGCTCCGTTCAAGACGAAAGGCGGAAATATTACCATAGATAGTTATTTTACAACTTTACCTCTTGCTAAGCACTTTTTATCTTGGAAACTAACAAGTGTTGGTACTCTAAGAAAGAAAAATCCTTACATTCCAAAACAAATAGCTCCCCATAAATCTAGACAAGAATATTCTACTATCTTTGGTTTTCACGAACAGGTTATACTCTGCTCATATGTGCCCAAGAAAAACAAATCTGTCATTTTACTATCGACAATGCACTCTGATTCTACAGTGAATGCTGATGGAAAAAAATACCTCACATGATCACATCTATATATATGTATATATATAAATCAATTGTTTTAATAATAATAAAAGTCGTGACTTTTTTCTTTTGCCAAATTTTATTTTCGACTTTTCAAATATATATTTCGGCTACTACTTGTAGCCTTCTTCAGTGATATGTTGACGACGAAAATAAAATTTGATAAAAGAAAAAGGCACGACTTTTATTATTATGAAACCAATTTACCAAAAAGCTCGAACAGACAACCAAATCAATTGGTGTTTGTACGAGGCTTATACACTCTTTTAAATCGCACTTAAATCGTCGTGATGGTTTATTTATTTATTTACACCAAACAAAGCATCAAGTAAACAATACCAAATACATAAATAATTAATAAGTTAAAGTAAAGTAAATTAGTCTAATTAAAACTTAATCAGGCTTAGTTGGGGAGTGCGTGGTTATGATGACAATAGGGCCTTTGTCAGGTTACGTTTAAAGGACGATTTAGGGATACACAGAGAATAGTGTTTACTAATTGTGTTGAATATTCTGCAACATCTATTTATCGGTTCATTATGACCATAGGCCGTGTGATGCCGATATTCTTTAAGCAGGGTTGTGTGTCGAGTACGTCGTTGTTGGTCATTAAATTTTATTCTATCAGCGAGGGCTACTATACTTACTGCGCCACTGATAACGTCGAAGGTGAAACTGGCACTAATTAGTGTTCTTCTAGATGAAAGAGGCATTAAGTTTAGAAGGTCTAGTCTATATTTGTAGGAAGGAAGACTTTGAAAGACAGTCGGGTTGTAGAGGTCCCTCAAGGCAAAAAGCAAGAATTGTTTCTGGATAGATTCAAGTTTGTCGCTGTGGAGCACAAAAACGGGGTTCCAAATTATGCAAGCATATTCGATCAGAGGCCGCACGAAGGTGGTGTATAAGAAATTGGTAACCCAAACGTTTTTGAATTCCTTGGCTCGTCTCTTAATGAAGCCAAGCTGTTTATTAGCCTTTGATAGGACTTTGTCATATTGCAGATTGAACTGCAATTGGTTGTCTAAGACTACGCCGAGGTCAACGACATGATCAGCCCTGTTTAATACGATGTCGTTAAGGTAATAAGAATAGGTAGTAACTGCATTCTTACGAGAAAAGCTCAACACGTGGCATTTGCTGACATTGAGATAGAGCTTATTCTGATTACACCAGTGTGCAAGTGCATGAAACTTGGACTGGAGGAAGGCTGCATCCGATTGTGTTTTGATGCTGTAGTAAATTTTTAAGTCGTCAGCATAGAATAGGTGAGGTATGTTAGACAGTGTCGCAGATAGATCAGAAATGAATATATTAAACATTAGAGGGCCTAAATGACGGCCTTGTGGTACTCCGGAGGATGCAAAAACTCTTTTAGATAAGTGACCTTGTAATTTGACCATCTGAGTTCGGTCACAGAGATAAGATTGTAGCCAATTGAGTAGGGAACCAGATACTCCAAAATTACGTACTTTACGTATTAGGGTTTGATGATCAACCCGGTCAAAAGCCTTACTAAAGTCTGTATAGACCGCGTCAACTTGGTTTCCCTTTTCCATTTCACAGAGGACGTCAGAAACTAGGATCATGAGATTACTGGAAGTCGACCTGCCTTTACGAACCAAGGACCCAATTATGGACCTCACCATAGACGGAGGTTGGTGTTCGCACAGATTTTGAGTGCAACGGAAATTTGACAGTCGAACATTTTAAAATCAAATTTTCATTGTTTATTAACAAGAAAACTCTTACTAGAATCAATTTTCATGTTTCTTCTTATCTATCTACCTATCTATCTATCTCTCTATCTATCTATCTATCTATCTATCTATCTATCTATCTATCTATCTATCTATCTATCTATCTATCTATCTATCTATCTATCTATCTATCTATCTATCTATCTATCTATCTATCTATCTATCTATCTATCTATCTATCTATCTATCTATCTATCTATCTATCTATCTATCTATCTATCTATCTATCTATCTATCTATCTATCTATCTATCTATCTATCTATCTATCTATCTATCTATCTATCTATCTATCTATCTATCTATCTATCTATCTATCTATCTATCTATCTATCTATCTATCTATCTATCTATCTATCTATCTATCTATCTATCTATCTATCTATCTATCTATCTATCTATCTATCTATCTATCTATCTATCTATCTATCTATCTATCTATCTATCTATCTATCTATCTATCTATCTTTCTATCTATCTATCTATACATACTTTTTAAAATCAATTGGTGTTTGTACGAGGCTTATCAACTCTCTTGAATTGCACTATAACTGTGTTCATTATTTCGATTTCAAGTTTTCGATTTTTTACGACGCTGTTTGTAATAGAAATTTGTTTGAGGGTAGTCTTCGATTGTGCGAAATATATTGAAAAAACAAATAAATCATAAAAGCCACACAATACAGACATGATTTCCATGTTAAATTTAACATATGGACATTCTCATCATTCAAATGTCGAATAATAAAATGCTTTCAGTGGCATTTTATTATTTGACAAAACATCGGAAGAAATACGCGTAAGAACCAACAAAATAGAGTCGCAAAGAATAATGTCACCGATGAACACCTCAGATAGCATAATGAATCAGAAAGGTTACGTTTGGTACAATTGCGTGCAAATGAAACTGCCGATCAACACTCATTACGTTTAAAAAAATTTCCTTTGAATATTTCTATCGGAAAAATATTTTTTTGAACTCCAATAATTCTTTATGACAATCACATACATATTTTCAGGTGACGAAACGAATAAAAAAGTGAGTGAAATGCAATATTATTCGTACCGGATAATGATTCACGAGAACAAAGACAATCATATACTGAGATGCCATCACTTGTTCCATGCATGGTTGATATGTTCGCGATAATAAAATCCGAACAGCTTCTTTACATACGATTGAACCAAACTACGGTCAGAAGAATACATCCATCTTCGCGGTGCCATCAACTATGATGGAAATGTCAATGAAATCGGCAGAATGGTCATACTACCAGCAACATTCACTGGCAGCGCAAGACACATGCATGAATATGCACAAGATTCGGTGACCTTTGTTCAATCATATGGTCGGTCCGAATTATTCATCAATTACTTTCACATTTCACACAACCCAACATGGGAAGAGATTAAAGAGTATTTGTTGGATTGACAATCCCTAACTTACGGACTTGATATTACTGCAAGAGTATTTAAGCAGAAATTGAAGTCGGTAATGGACTTCATAGTTAAACATAAACTTTTCGGTGAAGTTCGATGTTGGATGTTTTCCATTGAGTGGCAGAAAAGAGGATTGCCACATGCTCATATTCTGATTTGGTTAGTGCACTAGATTACGCCGAGCGGAATTGATCAATATCAGTTATAGAGAGTTATGTGTACACTTGATGAACCATAATGGAATAAAATCTTTATAAAATAAGACACTTGATTTTTCCGTGAGTCAAAAAATAAAATGTCTTATTTTATAAAGATTTTATGAAATTGATCAAGTTGTGTCAGCAGAAATACCAGATCCAGAGGTCAATCCAGTTTTATTTGACGTTGTTACCAAAAGCATGATTCATGTCCCATGTGGTACTTTGAATAACAAATCACCGTGCCTATCTGATGGTAAATGCACAAAACGATACCTGAGAGGGTTGATTGCCGAAACCATTACTGGCAATGACGGTTACCCTCAATATCGCCGAAGGTCCACCGAACATAATGGCAGACGTTTTGGTTTGAAAAGAAGAAACAATAATAAGAAATGTCAAATCGATCAAATACATTTGCAAATATGTTAATAAAGGACATGACCGTTTTCGGCATTGCAAATGAGACCCAATCTGCGGATGAAATTAACCAATATCAAATGGGACGCTATATTAGTAGCAACGAAGCGGTTTCCTATCTTTTCCAATACATGAACAGCATCCAACAGTCGTTCATTTGGCGGTACATTTGGAAACTGGGCAAAGAGTATACTTTACGACTGACAATGTAAGACAAAGAGCAATTGCGTCACCATCAACGACGCACACGTCATTCTTCACATTGTGCCAAAATGTTATATTTGCTAAAATGCTGCTCTTTTCTCAAGTGCCGACATATTTCACTTGGAATGCATCATCGAAAAACTTTCAAAGACGCAATAAAGGCAAGGCAGTTGCAAACCATGCAAATTTGTTCGCAACCGATGCATTAAGCAGAGTATGTACCGTTCACAATAACGACGAATGTATCTTATTGATAAATGTTTTGCGGACCAACGTCGTTCGAGCAATTAAGAACAGTGATCGGAAAATTATGTACAACATATCGCGACGCATGCCAAACATTGGGTTTGCTTGAAAATGAAGTACATACATATCACTTGAAGACGCGTCAAATACATCTCATCCACATCAAATGCGTGTTTTGTTGTCAATTATTTTGACCACATGTTTCCCGTCGAATCCAAAAGAATTATGCGAAAAGTACAAGAACTTCATGAGTCAAGAGTACTACATCTGAAAATCCGGAATTGCTATTTGCACAGGACATATACCATCAAGCTTTAATCATGATTGAAGACAAATGTTTGGCAATCGTGAACAAACCCCTGATTCAATTAGGAATGGTAGCACCTAATCGATCATTGAACGACATTTACAATCGCGATTTTCAACGAGAACAATGTTTTGATGTGAATGAATTAAATGCAATGGTTCAATCGAAGATTCCGAGAATAATACCACAACAAAAACATATGTTTGATACAAACATGCAAGCAATAGAAAATCAACGTGATGAATTTTATTTTTTAGATGCACCAGGTGGAACAGGCGAAACGTATCTTATTTCATTAATTTTGGCAGTTATACGATCGTAGAACGATATTGGATCGGCACTTGCTTCTTCTGACATCGCAGCCACTTTATTGGATGGTGGAAGAACAGCACATTCAGCCCTAAAATTGCAGATAAATATGCAATTTTCTGAATCGCCAGTAATATTTCGAAGAATTCTGGAATGGGTGAAGTGCTTCAAACATGCAAAATCATTATATGGGATGAAAGCCCAATGGCACATAAGAAATCGGCGGAAGCGCTTGATTTAACATTGAAAGATTTAAGAGGAAGTGATCAGATCTTCGGTGGTGCACTCATTTTGTTATCAGGTGACTTTCTTCAAACTCTGCCCATCATACCACGTTCAATTCAAGCAAACGAATTGAATGCATGCCTCAAATCATCACGTTTATGGGCACATGTACAAAAATTATCTTTCACCACCAACATGCGTGTACAATCACAAAACGATGCATCAGCTGCACGCTTTGCAGAGCAACTTTTAAATGTTGGAAAGGGGAAAATGCCTGTAGATGATACTACAAAATGCATTACATTTCCTACCACACATGTTGTGCTTGAAAGTTGGCGTTCCTATCATACTCCTCAGAAACATTGATCCACCACGTCTCTACAATGGAACAAGACTTCGGTGAAAAAATCTATCTATATATATAAAAATCAATTGGTGTTTGTGTGAGCCTTATAACTTGTTCACATCACACCCGATTTCGACAAATCAGAAGATTTCGCGAAATCTAACCCAAAATCTACCAAATTTTCCATACTAAAATCAAAATCTAGTCCATCTCAAATCTCCTAGATTTCCACAAAATCTACTCAAAACCTGATGGTTACGTGTGGCAGAACTGCAAGAAAATTTTTCACCACACTTTACCACACTTATTCGGATGACATATGACAAGCAGTGACAAGTATCAAACATATGAGAATTTCATTCACGCTGTCTCCTTTTTTTGGTAGCGGGCAGTATCCCCCACTTTACTGGCTATGAGCCCATCTAATAACTTCTAGCGCTCACTCAATATAATTTCATTTAACAAAACACCTTCCATTATTTTATCCATTTTAATATGCACTATTTATTCACTTCTGTCAAATTTACGAAACTGTCACTGCCAAATCTAGACGAGGCGATGTGAACACTTGACAAGATTTCGAAATCACAAAGACCAAAATCTAGCGATGTGAATAAGCTATTATAGGCTCTTTTATATCGCACTATAAATGTGTTCAATGTTCACAGTATATGTTCGTTATCATCGAAGCTACCATTCTAAATGGCAAATTCAAATGTGAAAATATGCTTTTGCAACACGTCCCAATCTTACCAACAGATATGCCCTTCGAACTCAAACGTTCACAATTTCCAATATGACTTGCATTCGCAATGACCATCAATAAAGCACAGGGACAATCGCTACAAGTATATGGATTTAATTTAGAGAATCCATGCTTCTCTCATGGTAAACTATATGTAGCCTGTTCACGCGTTGGAAAACCATCTGATTTGTACGTATATGCACCAGATGGAATAACTAATAATATTGTGTATCCAAATGCATTACAATAATTTTTACAAGAAAATCCACAGCATTCATTGTTAAATTCAAATAAAGTTTTTATTTTTATTAATCACACGAATTCTTGATTTTTTTAACCAGTGAAAGGCCATTGCAACGCAAGGCGAGTAAGCTAGTTTTATGATGAATATAAAGGTGGCATAGACACAATGGATCAGATAGTAACCCGATACACTACATACAGGCGCACTCAGAGGTTGCCTCTTGCTATGTTTTTCAATATCTTAGACGTAGGTGCTTCATACATAATTTATTATGGGAACAACAAAGTAATCCCAAAGAAAACTAATCAGCGACGTACTTGCGTCTACGTAGTTAGAAACTAGCAAACCCTTTTATTGTGATTCGTTCTTTGAATGGCCAAATAATGCGCAACTACAATACTAACCTTGCGATTGAGAGCGTAGTTGGGCAGCTCCTTCTACTTCTTCTAAAAAGCAAATTCAATCTCAAGATAATACTGGTCGAAAAAAAGTTACATGTTCATGCTATATTTGCTACAAAGCAACGATCAAAAGACGCAGCAAAACGCGAAAATGCTGTTCAGTTTGTGAAAAGCCTGCCTGCGATGAACAATGTGTATCGACAATTAAATGTATTGCTTGTATTGAATAAATATCAATGTATACATAAATTATTATAATTGGTTTATATATTTGCTCCTGCCTCTTCTATTACCGGGTACTCAGGTGTGCCCGGGATGAATTTGTGTATTGGATGAAATTGGGTTTGCGCGTGTACTTCTTTCGGCGCATGTTGTTTTGTCGACTTGCAAATTGTTGGTCGTTAACTCCTCTCACCTTAAGTGTGGATGTCCTCATCTGTTTTCAGAAAAAGGGGGTATTGTAGAATCGCCATGACATTAGTGTAGCTATTGTGATGTGATAATGGTTATTTGGAGCCGCTCGTTTTGATCTCAATGTGCCTTGGCCTTGAAGTTTGGCGGATCTGCAATCTTTTGGTTGATGTTGATGCTGTGCGACCTCAATAGTATCGCTTTTACCAGAACTCCGAATACGAGCAAAGTGAGGCTATAGCTTCTCGATGATGCTGTCCTTTTTGAGGAGTTCGATGGTCCTGATGTTATTAAGATGGAGCTCGTGCATTATTTCTAATGAAAGGTTTTTTCTATACTGGTTCTTTTTGGGTGTAGGTTAAAGGATTGCTAGATAGCTCATTGGCTGTAAAGAAACGTTCGTTAGCTTTGATAGTTGCATTATTAAACTTAATGACGAATGTATGTTTACAATATATAGAAGTAAAAGATGGTTTGTTATTCATTTATTCATTCATATTTAACATTAGAAAATTCCAAGGTTTCTTCTGTCGTTGAATAAGGTAACTTTTCTGTATTGAGAATGTTGGTAACTAGTTTTATTACATTTTTTGATAACACTACTGTATTGACGATATTCCTTATTGCTAAATTTACGGCATATTCTATATTTGTCACTTCTTCTTAAATTAGCCTAAGTTTATATTGTAAACTGGATACATATTCTGCTTTATATTTCTCATTGTTTTGCATAAAATTTATGATTTATTTGCTGCTAAAGTTATATTATTCAGACGATCATTGAGCGATTTGTTGATGATCCGGTGTGCTGTTGTTGCTGAAGACTTTGTTCATTTTTTCTTTTATCGTTATATAGTCTTCGTGGTCTGGATTCCCAGCAATCCATTTCCACACTGTACCAATGAAATTTAGAGAGCGTTTGTTGTAGTTCGTGCAGGAGATATGGTTGTAACGGATTGTCATTTGGGATATCGTCCTGGATAGTGTTAGTCAGTTGCAAAGTTGCCTGTTCGTATTGGCCTAGATTGAAGTCATGTATAATTTTGAAGTTTTCCGTCTTCATTTTGACGTTCTCGGAATAAAGAGTAATAATTTGGGAATTCGTTTATTCGAGAATTTGAACTTTACAACGAAATGTTGAAAGACAAGACCTGTAATAGAGAATTAACTTGTAATATTGTAATAATGAGAATTAACTTGTAATATTTTTGTGTACGATTTCTTGTTGTTTTCGAGTGGTTAGTTTTGATCCGATTCTTATGTTATTGGTCTACCATCTTGTGATAAGACAGCACCAATGACATAGTTTGAAGCATCTGTCGTGAGTTCAAACGGTTTATCGAAATTTGGATGTTTACGGGTAAGATCCATACAGAAGAATTGTAGGGGGGCCGAGACGGCCAAATGATTCCGTCATCGAGTAATTGTTTTATTTGTTTTTCTACTTCATCTTTCAAAGACATAGGATAAGGATAGGATTCAGAGTAGATGGGGTCTTTTTTAGGGTTCTTATCTCTCCTTTCACAGTCGTTGTGTAGTTAAGACGTTCGTAAGGATCGAAAAATAGGTTAGGACAACTGTAAATGATTTTTTGAGTCTGTTCAACTGATTCTGATTTAGATTCGATATTCTTATTGTTAACATCCTCTTAAATGTGCTGTCTAGGTGAAATCATGATGTTTGGGTAAATACTCATGAAGTTATTGTAAATGTGGATTACGGCTTGGATTTGTTTTAAAGTGTCGTTTCCGAAAATTCCATCAAACGTAATGAGACTAGGCAATATAATGAATTTGAGTTTCCCGATTGCTGGATCAAACAGTTGTATCAGAGAGTAGTGGGTAATTTTTATGTTTCCACTAACTGAATTCACATAAAATGGTTTCTTATTGAGGAGAGAGTTACGTATGTGTCTTGGTTGAACATAATTTTTGTTCGAACCTGCATCAATCAAAAATTTTAATGTTTCTCCACTCCCCAGTTTATGTTCGAAATATGGGAGTGAAGAATGTCTTAGTCTAAAAAATAAATATCCTCGAAGTTTTCGGTTTGGTCTAAATTATCAGTCACGATTGAGGAAAAGTTGTCGTTTTTATCTATGTAGTTTGTCAAAGACACGTCGTGTCTTTGGTCTTCATTTTGAATAGCTTTTTCATAGTTATCTTGATTTTTGGCTATTGACTCGGCTTGAGTATGAAAAGTTCTTTGAAATTTGTTTCGGCGATGCATTTGCTGAGAATGTTCGGGTTAATACAACCATCTTTGTTTTTACGGACTGTTTTAGTAATTAATAGCCCTGGAGTGGGTGGATCGATCCACGTCCATTGGTTCCACTCTAGGCTGAGGTTTGGGAGGGGGTAGTTACCCTGTGGTTGCGAGTAATTTAATTGTTGCTGGTGTTTTTTAAATTGCGATCGCGGGGTTCTTGATGATTACACACAGGGTCAGGAATAAATTCTCTCGGAGCCGGAACTGGAGGAACGTGGTTTTGGAACAAACTGTGCCTTGGAGGAACAGGTGTTGGTATACTGTTCTGTGCTCTGCGGATGTTAGTTTGGCAATTATTTGCGTAGTGGGAACGATAGTATACGTTCTGTAACTTCAGACAAAGGGAAAGTGCTTCAGGAAGATCAACTGGTTCCCTCTTGCTTAACAGCTTAGAAATTTCTCCTTTAAGTCCCCGTACAAAGGTGTCCAACACCTTCTCGCGGTAGGCTTGCATTTAATGTTTCGTGACTCATTCCCATTGAAGACAATTTATGTAGGAATAATGATAATTGGTAGTAGATGATAGAATTCTGGAATTGAATCTGTGACTTGTGCCAATGTTACCATTTGATATTCGAGGGTGCTTAAATCCCGCTTATCGGCATAATGCAGAGTTAAGCATTTAGATATCTTTTCTCAATTCAAGTGCATGCTGTAAGACCCCAATGCTATGTCGGCTTGTCCTACGACCTTATTACGTATGACTGACAGGATACCGTAATATTTAGCCGTTCCCCTTTAGATGGTCAAAGATGGAGAGTATCCTTTCGACACTCTTTTTGCATGATGAGAATTCCCCTAGCTGCCCAGAAAAATCTCGAAGACTCTTAATGACATCTGGAATGCGATCCATCTGGTTCAGATTTCGATCATTCCCGGGGCTAATAGGTTGATCGATGTCGTTATTAATTTCGGAGGCCAGATTCATAAAAGAGGTAAACAATTGTCTGCCTTGAGTTTGCAGAGTTTCGGACACAAGTTGTGTCACTAAGTTCATTTATTCACTTTGACTTATGTCGCGTGAATTTTCTTTTGAATGACCATTAGGACTAGGAACGTTAGGAGCTGTATTTGGTCAGTCGGGAATATTGTTAGCTGTTAGGATTGCGGCTCTAATTAGATTGCTTGGGTTCCCCATAATTGAACGCGTTTGATTAGAATCTTAATGAACCACAGACAAGAGATCGATCACCAAATCGCAGAATATCACATTTCACTTCAAAATATTTCAAAATAATACAGCAAAACGCGTATTAAACTTATAGATAAAAATTTCACAAGGAAAATAGGTGAAATTTTTTCGAACTCTTTATTGTCTGAATTGTATATAAATTCGATTAGAACGAATTTCTGAATGTTTGTATTTAAATTCGATTTGAACGAATTTTTTGAATATTTGCATTTGAATTTGACTTGAACGAATTTGATGTCTATATTATTGAGTCGCAAAGATTTCTAACAACTTTGTTTGACTTACAATAATAGATAAAGAATGCTGGTCTGCATTTTTTTCTTTTGGGTGGACCGCGTCGCTGTACGTAGGGCCAATGTCCCTCACGGGTGAATCCCGTTTATCCTGGTAGTCAGGTTTACTAGGGCAGCTCCTTCTGTAAAAACAATTTCACAAGGATTGTGGGGTTTTTCCACTGCTAAAAACACACTGCACTTGGTTATCGTGAAGCGGGATTAGCAATAGTACACGTTTTATTATCACGATATACTTTACTATTAAAATTGTTGTGAACGCGGTCCCTGCTCGGGCACCATTAAAACTAATCACATCTAGGTGTGATAAGAATTTTTTATTTAAAATGATTACAATGGCTAACAAACGACTTACTCGAGAAAATTACAATAGGTCGCATAAATACTAAAATAGTTGATGTTGTTGCAATTCCATCATTTTGCTTGAAATTAGCAAATTGCATATCGATGAATTGCTTATTGGATAAAGTTGGGTTCGCGCGAGTTTTAATTAATTTTTCTATTTTCTAGAAAAAAATATAAAATGTTATCCCAAACTCGGAACTTTTTAATAAAACACTTTTAAACCACTTTAATTTTCACAATTTTCTTTATTGCTTAACCAACTTAGGATTCTCTTAAAACTGAACTTGGACTACAATTGAATATCTTATTTATAGCTTGCTATTGTTTATACAGAAGCGATCTTATTTGCAATTAGTCTGAGGATAAGTTTCGTACGTTAAAAGGGAATTCATATCTGTGTCAATTTATTGTCCACAGCTCATTCACATTTGACATTGTTTATAATAATATGATTGAGGCACTTCGATTTGCGAAATCAATTAGTTCTTCTATCTATATCTATAAAAATTAATGCCACTTTTCGTTGTAATTTTATAACTCAATAACGGGCTCACCTATCAAAATTAAATGTTTAGGTTTTGCACAAAATCGGTCGAGCGGTTCTTCAAATATCACATTTTTTTTTATTTTATATTTTTTGTCGATTTCTATTTTGCCATCACCAATTTCTAACAATTGTTTTGAAAACTCATGGGCAGCTGGATCATTTTGTAGGTGAATACGCATATTTATGTTCAGTGTCAATTTTTGTACATATCTCCAAAGAACTGATGACTTCAAACAGGCATTTAATTCATCAGCAGGAGTTGATCGAGGAATGACAGGCAATGTTTGACAAAAATCCCCTGACAGTAATATAAAAACACCACCAAAACGCTGTTGATTACCACGTAAATCTTGCATTGTTCGATTAAATGCTTCTAGTGATTTTTTATTCACCATTGTACACTCATTCCATAAAATAATTGACGTTATTCGCAGAACTTTCGCCATAGCAGAATTTCTCGAAATATTGCAATTTGGAGGTTCAATCACCTGTACATTTAATGGCAATTTTAATGCAGAGTGTGCGGTCCGACCACCTTCTAATAATGTAGCAGCAATTCCCGAAGATGCAAGTGCCAATGCAATTTTCTCTTCCGATCGAATAGTCGCTAAAATCAATGATATAACGAACGGTTTGCCTGTACCACCAGCACCAGGTGCATCCAAGAAATATAATCCACCTGCATTATTGGAAACGGCTTGCATGATTGTGTCATATACATGTTTTTGCTGAACATTCAATTTGGTTATATTCGATTGTACAAATAAACGCAAATCATTAGAATTGAATTCCTGCTCACGTTGCAATTCACGATCAAACAAATCATGCATGTCACGATTTGGTGCGGTCATACTCAATTGTACTAATGCTTTATTTGCAATCGTTAGACACATATCTTCAATTATTATCAAAGCTTCGTTGTACATTTCCAAAGTAATCAGCAAATCAGAATTTCTTGCATGATGACGCATACGAATTAAAATGTCTTCTGCCATATAATGTTTATATTTGTTCCATAATTCAATTGGATTTGATGGCATACATGTTGATAATATAATGGCAAATAGCATTCGTATTTGTTGTGGGTGAGCTGAAGTATATGCACCATAAAGTGTTGAATCCCACTGTGCATCATCCTCCAACAAATGCAAGAGTTGACATGCTTCACGATATGTTTGACACAAATGACCGTTGACTGTTCTCAATTCTTGAAATGATTTTGGGCCATTGACGTTAACTAATAACAATCGCAAATAAAAACACTCAGCATTGTTTAGATGTACTGTATATATTCTCCCAATTGCATCTGTTTGGAAAATGCCAGAATGCCCATCGACTGCTGTTCCTTGTTTACGTCTTTGAAATTTTTTCGAAGACACATTCCATGTGTAATACTGAGGCACTTCAGAATATAACAAATTTATCGCAAATGTATCAGTTTCGCATAATTTGGAAAAAAAGCGGTCAACGTAGTCGCTGGTGGTTGTGCTGCTCTTTCCCATACATTTGCTTCATTAAAATAACCACGTTGGCCATTCTCAAGATGCACAGCCAAGTGAACAACCACAGGATGTCTTTCGTGCATTGGAAACGACATAATCCTCCAGACAGCTTCATTACTACTAATATAGCGCCCCATTTGGTACTGAGTAATTTCATCATTTCTATTATCACCAGCAACACCGAAAACAGCCATATCGCTCCATTTATTTACATACTTGCAAATATATTTAATGGATTTGACTGAATTACAATACTCCACATTGATATGAGCATTGAATATTTTCGATAATAATGGACAATACGGAACCACCCAACGATTATCAACTTCAACGTCTTGGTTACGCATTCTAATTGTTGCCGTTTTGTCATTATCATTAGGTGATCTACGTCGATACAACGGATATCCGTCATTGCCCGTTATTGTGTGTGAAGCCAATTGCCTAGTTGGGTATCGTTTCGAACACTTTCCATCAATCATACATGGCGAATTCATATTTAGTTCACCGCACGGACCATGTATCATGTATTTAACGACAACGTGAAATAACTCATTATCAACAATTTGATCAGGAATTTCAGCTAATATAACGTTATCGATTTGATCCGGAGTTATTTTATATACCAGGCAAATTAATATATGTAAGTGCGGCGATCCCTTTTTTTGCCATTCAATGGAGTACATATGGCAACGCACCTCTCCAAATACACATAATTTCACAATTAAATCCATAAGTGCTTTCATTTTTTGTCGAAAAACACGTGCTGTAATGTCATGACGATCAGTTGTCGACTGTCCTTCAAATAAATTGTTTTTGATGTCATCCCACTGCGGATTACATGTAAATGTAATCGACCGTATTTTCGTACATAAGACATTGCGTCTTGTGCATATTCGTTCATATGCCGTGGGCTACCAATATACGAAGATGGCAATATAGTTAAACGTCCGATGTCATTTACATTAGCATCATTCGCTATCGCATCTTGCAAATGAATATATTCTTCGGATCTTAATTTTGCTTGGTTGAAAAGAATAAAATTAAGACGTTCAGTTTCTATTTTGACATACATATCAACGATGTACTGATGATATAGTTTACCACATCTCAAGATATAATTTTGTTATTGTGGACGAACCATCAATCGATACGAATAAAAATTCATGGCACTAACTTTTTTCTGTACATGTAGACCTGTTCGTGGATCAATCATTGGTATATTGATAAGGTAGCCATCGTCACCTTTCCAATGCAATATTGGGTATTGTAATGCATCGTAACTACGGTGAAGTTCCGAAACACGTTGCAATTGCTCATTGCTGCGATGAAGTACAATATCACGGGATTGAAACTGATCACCGATAATTACAATTGCAACCTCATCAATTGTCGGTGCATTGAATCGCCTTGCATACTCTCCAAAAGTTGTTCTATCAGCCCTTATTACGATTTTGTGACTATCAGATGGCATACGATCGAGAGCAATTTTGAACAATTTAACTAATGCGTTATGCTGACGCAAAACCGTTGTAGCTCACGGTTAATTTCACGTCTTGTATTCAAAACAATTGCACAACGCTGATCCAATTCACGATTTTCATCACCAATAAAATAAATTTGCAAAAATTTATGATCAGCATCGAGCTATGGCAATAACGAACCAGCTTGATGATAAATCTGGCCCTGAATCTTAAACGTCGGCATAAAATTATCTCCAATAATTTTTGGAGCACCAAAAGATGCCATTTGAAATGCCGAATTGTATTGTTGAATATGACTCAAAAAGTGCTTCGACGTTGGAGATGTCCCAAAAAGTAATGAATACAATGGTTCGGGTGGAGTTTTTAATGCTGGCAATCTCACTTTGCCATTAGCACAACACATGCCGGGCGTTTCACCTGGAAAGTTAGCTGCATCACAATGTGGACATATTGCGTCCATCATTCAAATGTATCTGTACATACTATAATCAATTTGACTGTTGTAATTAAAAGCGGCACGCATCATTTCAGCCAAAACAGCACAACGTATTCGTGATCGCCGTGCAAGATTCAGTACAGACAGGCTCAGCAGATCTATTTCGTGAATTACGTTCACGCTGCGATGCATTAGGTTGTGCGCGTTCATCTGCAGTCTGTGATTGTCTTAGTAATGCCACATAATTTGCATTACGCGTTCGCCGACCTATATTTGCTCGTCTGGCTCGTGGCATTTTTCCTTCATATAAAAAAATAATAAATCAAATTAAAAACAAATTGCTACATTAATAATGATGTATCTGTATTTATACATGTGCGTATATTTGTGTATGGAAATGTATATGACTGAATACGTCAATCAACGTATATAAAAATGTCATTAAATAATTCATTTTTAAATCGACGTGCTTCCATCTGTTACATAACAATAAAACACCCGTATGCACACAATATGTTTTTTTTTTTTTCAAATAAAGAAACACACATGCATACATGTTATTCACTTCAGCAGTTCAAAACTTACCGTTGTTTGACAATTTAATTCAAATAAAGTCTGTAAATGATATGAAACACCGACGACTCGTTAAAAAACTGTGAAAAGTACACGCACACATATGGTTGGTTGGTTGGTTGGTTGTAATGGCAGCCCCTTTTTATCCAAAGGTAGCTCACTTAGGCCACGAGAGGTCCATTGTGATACCACAGAATTTAAGGGCGGCACTAGAACCTACGGGACAGCGCTGGACATTCGCACAGAAAGTGTTTGATGGTTTCTTCCTCTTCCTCTGATCTGCAACTTCAGCAGAAATCATTGAAAGGGACACCCAATCGTTCTGCGTATCTGCCGATCAGACAGTGTTCCTTCAGTACGGAAACGACGGAACTCAGAGTTTCGCGGCTTATATTGAAGAGCCGCTTGGTGCTCTGTCAGAAGCCAGTTTAATAGCATAAATAATACCTTTGTCGGGGTAGTCCGTAGAGCCCCGGTGATTGCAATAGCCGCACTCCTTCTGACCTTGTTTGAAAGGTTTAATTTTGATGCTTTCGCCATAGCTGGCCACCAAATAACTGCGCCATACAGAAGGATTGGTTCCACTATCACCGTATAGAGCCATGATACAATTTTGGGTTTTAATCCCCACCGTTTCCCAATAGCTCGTTTGCAGCAGTAGATTGCGCATGCAGCCTTGCGTGCTCTTTCTGCTGTGTTCGCTTTTCATGCGAGTTTAGAGTCCAGAATTAGACCTAAATATTTGACCTGATGAGATGGGTTCAGACTTATCTCCTCAATTTTAGGTGGGAGAAATCGTGGAATTTTGTACCTTCTTGTGAAGAGCACAAATTCCGTTTTCTGCGGATTTTTAGATTTAGACCGTACTCTTTGCTCCATTTGGTAAGAATACCTAGGGCAAAGTTTAGTCTTTCCGATAGGGTGTTAACAAATTTTCCCGATATTGCTATTGCAACATCGTCGGCATAAGCTACGACTTTGCACCCAGTCGCTTCTATTTTTGACAGGAGTTTGTCCACCACTAGGCTCCATAGAAGGGGTGATAGCACCCCACCTTGTGGTGTGCCTCTGCAAACCCTCCTTCGTAAGGTACTGTTTCCTAGCGTGGAGTTGATGTTCCTGCTGCTTAGCAGTTGACCGATGAACCCTATCAGGTTGTCATCGGCATTGCTTTCCCCGAGTGCTTTACCAATAGTCTTATGGCTGATATTGTTGAAAGCCTGTTCGATGTCTATAAAAACTGCTTGCGTGTATTCTTTGACGCTTAGCGATTTTTCGATGTAGTTGGTGAGCGAGTGAAGAGCTGTTTCGAACGATCTCCCTTTGTAATCCATCCGTACACATGCTTTGAAAATGGCGTTCGGCCATGGCAGTGCTATATTGATACCCTGCTGGATCTCAATAGGTGAGATGTTATCCATTTAAGGGGATTTTAAGGGTTGAAATGAGCTGATTGCCCAGCGTGGGAGCCTGTCGTCTACAGGCCCAGCGGTTGACAGGCAGTTCGAGGGCGTATGTGGATCAGCTTTGTCAGCCACATCCTCACTGCCCCTGAAGTGCGTGTCCATGAGAATGGCTAGCGTCTCGGAGCTGGATTTGGTCCAGGTCCCATTTGCGTCCTTGATAGACCGCAAAAATAAGGGGGCGGTCGTCATAACTTTTCGCAGACGACTGACATCCTTGGAGTGTTCTATTTCTGCACAGAAGCTTCTCCAAGAGGTGCGTTTAGCCTTTCTGATAGAGGATTTGAACTCCTTCAGTTTTGTTTTATAAGAACACCAATCATTAGATTCTTTAGTCCGATTGAAGGACTTCCTACATTCCTTCCACAGCTCCGCAATGTCACTATTCCACCATGGGGGTTTGTACTTCCCTCTAGGCTTCGTTGGACTACATGCAGACCTTGCTGAGTCATTGAAGGCCAATGTAAGGGTCCCAACGGCTTCCGCAAGACCCGATATGTCTACAATCTCTGGAGGTCCGCCTTCTAGCGCAGACTCGAATACCGATTGGTATTTGACCCAATCCATCCTCCTTTTGTTAATGAAGGTTGGATTTGTCGAACGGTCAGATGCCAAATCGAATCTTATGTATAGGTGATCGGAGAACGAGCACTCTTGTGGTACGTGCCATCCCTTGGTGGCTTGGTTCAAGTGCTCATTCGTCAGAGTGATATCCAGATATCCAGTAATGAAGGTAGGATCCTCACCTTTGTTAGCTAGGGCTAAGTCGTGTTATAAAATGAATTCAAATAGTGACTCACCCCGTTTATTCGTGTCGGTGCTACCCCAGATGCGATGATGGGCATTGGCGTCCGCCCCGACTATTAAAGGGATGCCTGAGCTTTATTAGCTCCACAATTTCCTCCGGTGTGGATGACTCCGCTGGTATCCACGCTCTGGACCGAGGCCTATTCGCACACATATACATAGTATACATTTGAACAATTCAAGACTCACCGTATAAATGAATGCACTCAACAATATGTTTAAAAATATAAACACAAGGCAATAATTATCGCTGACAATTTGCTTTAATCGAAGCACGTCCAAAATGAAATGACCGCATGATTTACATAACAAAATGCTTGTACTTTCAACACTGAAAAAAGTGTCAATTTGACAGTACAATCCCCATCTTAAAACAATTTTCAATTTGACACAAAAATCCCCATTAACAAAATGATCCGCCCTTTATTGAATTCATTTGTTACAAAAAATGTGATAATTTAAGAACCGCTCGCGATTTTGTGCAAACTTCACATAAACCATCTACTAAATAGTCCAAATAAAGTCTAAACATTTAATTTTGATAGGTGAGCCCGTTCTTGAGTTATAAAATTACAACGAAAAGTGGCATTAATTTTTATAGATATAGATTACTAAGGTGGAACCAAAGGTGATAATGTTTTTTGTGTTTAGGTATTTGATTTCTTCAATTTTCTTTAAATTGTTTAAGTTTTCTAGTTGAACGTTTTCGAAGTTTATTTCATGGATGAAATTCGTTGTATTTTTGATTGGATTTAGTGTTAGAATTTGTTGAAACTTATTTATTACATTATTGAACAATTTTTTATTTATTTCTATTTGACAATTACTAAATCTGATAACAAAAGTTTCCATTTAATTGGTATGTTTTTTCGTCACAATTTTGTTTGATTTTCTCGTGAATGTTTGCAACTAATAAAAGCCCTTTTTCAATTTTTGTTATTTGGGTTTCATTATTATATTTTATTATACAATTTTTATTTTTACATTCTAGCTTGTTTGATAATAGTTTTACATATTTTTCGTATTCATAATATATTCCATGATATAATACTACTTCTTTAATGTGAACATTTAATACTTCGAATTGCTTATTTGGTATTTTGTTAACATAGTAAGATAAAATAGGCTAAGTAAGTACAGGAATATTGATGACAAATATTATAACACTATTTTTGCCAAAGACGTTTATGCTAATATCTTTTACTTCATCGAATGTCAGGTTGTAGTCATTAATTTCATCGTGAGTAAGTAAAGAGCGAGTCATTATTCCAATTCTTGCTGAGTTTATGTTGTCAATTATTTTTTACATTTCATCTTTTATCAAGTCAAGATTATGATTTAATTGTATGTTTATTAGGAGTTTATTTATATGGTTCGTTTTATTTTGTGCTTCAGATGTTAACCGTTCAAATATTTTATTGGTTTGATTTATATTCTGGACGATTTTGTCTAGATTGTTCTGAAAAGCGTTATTTATTTTCATCTGTTGATTCATAGATTCTATTATGTTGTGATCATTTATGTCTATAATTTTTAAATGTTGTATAATTTCTTGGTAGTCGTTGCTATCCATTATTCCGAAGACCCATTTGTATACATTTCCAATAGGATTAATTAGTCTTCGTTTTTGTCTGTTATGACTAAAACGTAGTAGTTTCAATTCGCTCCGTATGGTTTCAATATTATTAATGACGTGTGCGTCTAATTCTATTTCATTACTAATTTGGTTCAATGCGTATTCGTATTAGTTTAAGTCTATTTGGTGATAAATTCGTTTATAGTCTTGGATCATTCTGACAGGATCTTTTTTTATCAGAATTATTCCCGAATTGGATTCCACTTTTTCTAGAGTTATCTCGGATTTAGATGATGGTATGAATGTTGTTAGTATTAAGATTATCAGAAGCTTCTTTATTCTGAATATCTGGAATTTGAAAAGAGAAAATGAAAGGATATTTTCAGGTCAGAAGTTTTCCTTGGATTATTTCTAATATCATTTTCCGTCTAAAATATGGAATATCTTGTTGTAAAAAATCGAGGTTTCTTTTGCGCGAAAGATATTCTGCGGCTATGCAAGTGAATATACCACAATCGTCACTGTTGTTTTGCGGAGAAGAATTGGTTACATTTTCTAGTATAAATGAGGAAGTGTCTAAATATTGATTTAATTTGTCTTGCGATTCTTTTTCCAAATAGTTTTGTAAAAGTTTCAACACTTGATTATTTGGATTTCCCATAGAGTCATAGTATTTTATCGATTTGTTTTCAATATTTATTGTTGCTAATGCCCAATGAGTGTCATTAACATGTATGGGGATTAAGATTAATTTATAGGAAAGTATGTTTTCTTTACGTGTCCAGCGTTTCACTCCGTCATAATTGAGTTTGTGAAGTGTTTGTATAAAGAATGTATTGAAAGCAAATATGTTTTGAAGATCATCAGCAATTTCGTTTCGTAATTAAAATGAAGTAGAAATTAATTATCTGATCGTTTACCCATTGATTTTCAGCTAATGTGTTTATGTCTTTTCTGGTGATGTGTAAATGGAAGTTTGACGTTAAGATTTCGTTAGGAGAGCCTTTGTGTAATGCATTGTTTATAATTATTTCGTCGTTGATTGAGAGAGGTTCAAAGGTTTTTGTTATCTTGGGTGTGAGTGTTTCCTCTGAATTTTGTGTGTATTTTTTTATACGTTTAATTCTAATAGGGTGAATTTTCGTTTGATACCTATGATACTTTTCTTTTGTTGTAATTATATTTCCTGAGCTATCTTTTGTTATTTCAACTTTTCTAAATTTAGGTTTTTCTTTGTGTCTTTAATTTTTGTAGTTTTTAATGAAAACATGTTTTTGGTTTATGTCGGGTTGACTTTCTCTAGTTTTATTATGGTAATCTATCGATTTTATTTTTTTTATTTAGGACTAATTTGTGTAGTTGATTTTTATTTTTAGAGGAGTTGCTATTTTAGCGTAATTATTGATAAATTTCCTATAATAACCTATGATACCCAGAAATGATTTTATTTCTTTTACAGTTTTTGGAATCTTCAACGTTTTAATTGCTACAATTTTTTCTGAATTTGGTTTAATTCCTTCTGTAGTGAGTGTATGGCCAAGCAAATCGGTTGTTTTTGCAAAGAATTTGGTTGATTTTCGATAGTTGGTAATGTTAAGTTCTGGCTCGGTTAATGAGAGGATTCTAATTTGTTCCAGAAGGGTACTGTGACATCTATTCATGTCTGAATTTCCAGTGTGTGCTTAAGGGGAAGTAAAATGGATTTCTATATTTTCTTTTCGGAAGGAGTCCTTTACGTTTACCATGTTAAATTCATTATCCGAAATAATTTTCCTTGGTTTTCCTAGGATAGCATTACGTTCTATGATGAGTTGGGTAAATGTAATAGCATTTTTATCCATTGTTTCTTTGACGTATAAATGTTTTGAGAACTTATCGATAGCAGTAAAATATTGTCTTTTTCCAATGAGGAATATGTCTATGTGTATTATTTCATTGATTTCGGTTGGTGTCGCTGTTAAATGGAATTTTGGTTTTATCGGTTTTCGATCGTATTTTGCTGACGTACAGATTTCACAATTGTTAATGTATTTAGCAAAAAGTTTGAATAATCCATGATGATAATATTTATTCTTCATTTCTGAATAATTTTCTATGATGCCACGATGATTGCTTTTTTATGGATTTCTTGAATTATTTTATAGCATTAATCTTCATTTATTAGATCTAAAGTGTATTGTGTGCATTTTATGAATCTTAATTTTTTGTTACTTTCAAAACGATTTATTAGTATAAGTTGAACTTTATTCCATGAATGGTCAATGAGTTCAAAATAAATTCCAATTTGCCCATTTTCTGGTATATACCTTCTATACATATCAATTAATACGTTTTGTTTGTCTAAATCTTGTTTGTCTAAATCTTTTTTGTCTATAAAAAATTTACTTTTTATTAATTGTTTCCATTTCTTTGCGTTTTTTGTTTAAAATGATTATTTGAGTTCTATATATATTAACTATACCTTCCTATATTGGTATATGATTATTCTGTTCTTCAATTCCAGAATGTATTATAGCCTTTTCGCTAGTGTCATCATGCATTTCATTATTTGTAGTCTTATTCGTTAGTACGTTTATTTCACCTTTATCCATATTGATTCGACTAAGAAAATCTGCAACTTTGTTGTCTTTTCCTTTGACGTATTCTATATCGAAGTTGTATTCGTTGAGTCTGATCTTCCAACGTTGAAGTTTTGAATTAAGTTCTTTAAGGTTGCTAAGCCATACAAGGGGTCTGTGATCTGTTTTTATAGAAAATTTTATTCCGTATAAATAAGGACGAAAGTATTGTGTTGCCCAAACGATGGAAAGTAGTTCCTTTTCAATTGTTGAATAGTTTCTTTCATGTTCATTTAGGGTTGTGCTTGCAAAGGACAAGGGATGACCGTTTTGTGATAGGACGGCACCAATGGCTTTATTTGAAGCGTCGGTGGTTAGAACAAATTTTTGTTTGAAATCAGGGTACCTTAATACTGGATAGTTAGTTAGAAGATCTTTTAATTTCTCAAAAGCGGAAACATACTGAGGATCATTGATATTGATTTTCTTTTCTTTTTTTAAGGCGTCCGTTAGAGGAGTTGCTATTTTAGCGTAATTGTTGATAAATTTCCTATAATAACCTGTGATACCCAGAAATGATTTTATTTCTTTTACAGTTTTTGGAATCTTCAACGTTTTAATTGCTACAATTTTTTCTGAATTTGGTTTAATTCCTTCTGTAGTGAGTGTATGGCCAAGATAATCGGTTGTTTTTGCAAAGAATTTGCATTTATCGATTTGTATTTTAAGTTTGTGTTTTTCAAGGGTTGAAAATATTTTGCGAATATTTACTTCCATTTCTTGTTTAGAAGTGGCGAATATTAAAATGTCATCGAGGTATACTATACAAGTTTTGCTTATAAAGTCCCTAAGTATTTCGTTAATCATTCTTTGAAATGTAGCGGGGGAATTTTTGAGACCGAAGGGCATACGGATAAATTCGTAATGTCCTTGAGGAGTGCTGAAAGCAGTTTTGTGTTGATCGTTTTCGTCGACCATTATTTGGTGAAATCCCTTTGCTAAATCTAATGAAGTGAAATATTGCGCTTTACCCAGTTTATCGACTATAGATTCGATATTCGGTATGGGAAATTTATCGTCAACAGTCTCTTCATTTAATTTGCGGTAGTCTATAACGATTCGCCATTTCTTTACACTTGAGTTGTCCAGTTTTTTGGGGACGACCCAAATTGATGCGTTGTATGGGGAATTAGACTGTTTGATTATTCCTTGTTTCAGCATATCATTTATTTGGATTTCTACTTCCTTTTCATGTATTGGTTGGAAGCGATATATTCTAGAGTATAAGGGTTTATTACTTTTTGTAATAATAGAATGTTTGGTTTGCGTCGTGCAGGTAAGATTTTCTCCTTCCTTGTAAAACAGTTTTCCATAATCTCTAACTATACTCTGTAGAGAGATACTTTCTTCGTGGTTTAAACCTTCAAATAACTTATCATGAGAGTTACTATTGTGCAGGTCATTCTGAAAGTTTATTTCTTCGGGTTTTGAATCATTAAATTTCAATGTTTGGTTATTAACATGTAATGTTCTTTCACCTAGATCTAGCTGAATTTTTAAAGCGTAAAGAAGGCCCGATTACTGCTTTAAAGTTTTTGTTGGAAAAGTCCATTAAATTCCAAATTATTTTGTGGGTGACGGGGAGTTTGAATTCTAATGGCATGTCAGATTTCACTTTATGAGTGACGTGAAATGTACTATTAAAACTGTTAATTGGGATAGAATTGTTTAATTTTATTCTTTCGTTATTTTTTAAACATTGAATGTCAATTCCTGATGTGGATGCGCCTGTATCTATTAATGAAGGTATAACTTCGTTATTGATAGTAAGATTTACTATGGGTAATGAATTTCCGAGGCAAGGTTGATAAAATTTACATCCATTGGTTCAGGACGTAGATTTTGCCTTTGGTTTGTTCGATATCTAGCAGAATTATCAATTTTCATTGGTTCAGGAGAATTCATAACTTGATTATTATAATTTCCATTATAATTGTTTCGAAATTTATTAGAGTATTGGTTCGTATATTGATGGTTACGATTATTATACTGATCATTGTTACGATTATTATACTGATTATTGTTATATCGGTTGTTAAATTGATTATAATGTTGACTATTTTGGGCATTTCTGTTGAAACGTTGGTTGTTATTTCTATAACCTTGACGAGTTCGACTAGGTACAAAGTTTTGTGTTGTATTACTCGCACTTTCACAATTTTGTTGGATTTCCCGGATAGTGTTGTATGCTTGATTGAGAGTAGTACAATTTTTTATTTCAATCAAGTATGATAAATATTGTGGTAAAAGAGCTTTGAATTTATTTAAAACAAGATTTTCGTTTCGAATGGTATTGAATTCCGCGTGTGAATTTCTTTGAGGGTCTTGAATGTATTTGGTGTTAATTTTATTTAAAAGAATATTCAAATGGTTAAATGCGTCATCAATAGACCTATAACTTACCTTATGAATTTTATTCACTAAACTATTATATGATTCTGTAATACCAAATATTGAGATGAGGATACTTTTTACACTGTCCCACGATGGGTTCGGTATCTTCTGAACCGTATTGCGTGCTTCACCTTGAAGTTTGTTGAGGATGAGCCGGAATAAATAAATTTGTTGGTTTACTGGTTGTGCAAGATTTATTATGGTGTTGGTTTCGTCCAAACATGAGTTCAATGAGTATTCCCGATTGTTGCCAGTATAAGCAGGTAGACGTCTTGTTTCTTTTAACAAATCGTCAAAAGACAAATTAAATGGTAATTCAACTTCTTATTCAGCCATTGTTTCACTTGTTATTTATTTTGTGTTTTTGAGTTTAATTTGTTTTTATATTAAATTGTTCGTTGGTATTTTATTATGGTTATTGTCAGTGTTTCTTACTTTCGATTGAATTTTCTTCAATTTACTAGAAACTTTTCGTGACTAGAGC
This sequence comes from Oxycera nigricornis, assembly GCA_963942545.1. Lineage (NCBI taxonomy): Eukaryota > Metazoa > Arthropoda > Insecta > Diptera > Stratiomyidae > Oxycera > Oxycera nigricornis. Next base: position 68,645,160 of record OZ012659.1, on the reverse strand, counting down.
CAATTTTTATTATTCAGACGAATTTTCACACTTGTTTTAACCTACTCAAAATATCTTTGGTAGGAGGACGAATTTTCTTACAATTCTGTCCTAGGCAATTTAAGACCTTTTTTGTTAGATTCGATGCGTCTACGAGGCTCTTCCCTTCTTAAGACGGACGACTGCGCCAGTTTTAATTAATTTTTCTATTTTCTAGAAAAAAATATAAAATGTTATCCCAAACTCGGAACTTTTTAATAAAACACTTTTAAACCACTTTAATATTCACAATTTTCTTTATTGCTTAACCAACTTAGGATTCTCTTAAAACTGAACTTGGACTACAATTGAATATCTTATTTATAGCTTGCTATTGTTTATACAGAAGCGATCTTATTTGCAATTAGTCTGAGGACAAGTTTCGTACATTAAAAGGGAATTCATGTCTGTGTCAATTTATTGTCCACAGCTCATTCACATTTGACATTGTTTATAATAATATAATTGAGGCACTTCGATTTGCGAAATCAATTAATTCTTCTATCATTAATAAATATAATGAATTCAATTAGTCCAACGATTTTGTCATCACTATGCTTAATGGATTTGATTGTTTATATTAAAGGGAGTTGGAATATAGGTGAGTCACATCAACATAGATAATTATATGACTCATGTTCTTTGTGAAGGAAATGATAATTGAGATGTACGGGGTTTAGGGATAGGAATAAATGATGTTGTTTTATCAAAATCGGTTACAGGTGTAATATTTGAGATTACAGATGTACATAACTCGCGTGTAATTCTTCCAGCGCATGTTGTTTTGTTGACTTGATGATTGTTGGTCGTTATCTTATATAGGCTTCAAAAGCGGATAGTCAATATCGCATACGAACTAGTATCTACTGCCAATTCGAGGTCCAAACCGAATAGTCACTATATAGGTGACATTTATAGTGATGAACTTGAAAAGTCGTTAACCCTTTATGTGATTAAACAAACAAACAACAATCAATGAAACAAAGGGAGCACTATTGAACTTATTCACTTTTCCACTTTTTTCACTTTACAAATTTTACTGAAGTTCACAGTCAATAATATCAATCCAAATGCGAAAAAGTCGCTCAATCCCAGACAAAACTCGCGGAAACAGACTGATATTCCGATATTCCGTTAAAAACAGCGTAAATTCCGGAAAAAAGGCGGCGACAAAACACAACTCAACCGCACAAGACAAATGGCCATGTTTGTCGAATATATCTAACACGCGTGTTTTTGAAGAGTTTAGGTTTTTTAATAGTTTTATTTTTTATGGTTTCCTTATTTTGAATTGCTGTTAACTTTCGAGTCACAGAACGTCTTTCACGCTTAAACGATGGTTTTATATGTAAGTCTTTCTTGATAGTCGATCGATTTCCGTCGACTGACATTTTGTCAAATAACTTAGTTATTTCTTTTTGAGCTAATTCATGCACTGTTGATTTTTCTTCCTCCTTTAACACCTGCCTGATGGGTTTATTCCCAACTTCTTTTAGTATTGATTTTCTTGTATTCATCGCTTGTTTTTCCAATACTTTAGCACCAGATACAAACAATGGTTGTAGATAACGAACCTAACCAATAAAAAACTACCGATTCATCCTCCGCGCTGGACACAATTGGTGATCGGAACAACTCTCCAATATCTGGAAGTTGTTCTCCACTTTGAGTAAGATCATACCGGGTATAATGAATATTATTGCCTTGACAGAAAATGTCGTTTTCAACTCACAACAATACTATTTAGACATATTCTATGAGTGTATGTTTATAGTGTTTTACCCCCATTTAAAATGCAGCATTATATTGGTGGGTGTAAAGCCTGGTTCGAAATTAACCAGTTCCCCATGATGATCTGGTATCTTGATAGAAATGCTTTCGATAAAGATTTTTTTTCCGGATAGTATTCCACGTGATTAAATCTGAACACATTGGCAAAAGTGTTTAATGGTATTATTCGGAGATTCCTTATCAACTTTTCACCCGTTATTCTCGGTTCGATAATATCTGTGTAAATGTGCATTAAAGTAATTTTGGTAGATCTCTGCTTCACGTCGTGCTCTATTCTTCAAAAAATTAACGGATTTTTCTAGTTACTTTGTATTATCCAGAATGATTGACTTATCAAACGAATCCTTTATTGTAGCTTTCATCAATCCAGGATTTCGTTTGTCAGTGGCGTGTTCTTGGGAAATCATCAATAAACAGACCGACAATGTTGTCAGTTTTTGACAATTCAATTGGTACTCTAGAAACATCCTTACCATCATCATTTTTTCTATATGGTATATTCAAAATCTGGTAATATCCCATCGGACTCTTCAGCCACGCGAGCGTACGTCTGTCGAATCTCCTGGCTTTATTGAAAATTTGTTTTCGCTTTTTGCTACTCCTAAAGTCATCCCCATCGAGTTTTTTTCCACTAAGTAACAATGTAATAAAATCCAAGAGGTTAATTGGGGATTGAATCGAAAGGTGTACGTTATGTTTCACTCCATGATCTTTAAGGGTTAAAGTTTAGGAGGTGGGTTTAATTCCTACTCTTTTTCTCGTTCCTTTCTTAAACTATGCACGGGGTGTATGTATGCATCAATCATTCTCAGCAAGTCTACATGATTTATCCTTCTTCGTGATATCTGTCCTATTATATTATCAATAAAGTCTCGAAGCGTATCGAATTTTGTATCTAAATTCAAATAAACTTTATCAGCATTCTTTCCTCCTTGATAAACATGTAAACAAAACTCCCCCACGATCTTGACTTGACTTACATCGGGAATTTTATTATAATCTTTATTATCCACCATGTGATTGTAAATTTTGTTTTCAATTTCATCGGATAATAGGTGTACCAATCGGGTTTCGCTGATAAGAAGAACAACGATAAAAAAGTTGAAAATTTTATATCGTTATATCTTTGGCTTAGCATGTTTTGCGTAAGTCTGCATTGCTCCATTTCAACCGTACATTATGGTAGAGTTCTGGCACTTTAACTATTATTTCTAGAGGGTAAACTTTTGATTCCTTCGGTATGGTTGAACGGCGATACTTTTTGACTGTATTTTCCCCATCCTCATCTTCTGAAAATATGGAACGTTTAGAGGTACTGTTTTAACAACATGATTTCTGTTATTTCGACTTTCCAACCATCATCTAGCTTGCAAGAGTTCGGAAATATGTTCTCAAAGGATGATAAAGTCTTTTCCGTGTAGGTACCCAATGAAGAGACACACATAGAACTCATGATCCGCCAATTGATAACGTGGGATTAAGAGAATCATAAGCCATTTTGGATCACTCTTCAGCTACGTTAAAAGATATGACTCATCAGCCTTCAGCACATAAGTCATTACGTTTGACCACAACTAAAGTAAATACGATCGGCTCTGCTCGGCTCAGCTAAGCTCAGTCGTTTCATTCATCAGACCTTGTACCATGAGTGTCATTCACTTAAGGCATAGGAAATGAATCATTAATAAATACACATATTAAAACAGGTAAGATTTTATATATAACTAGACGTTTAAAGCAAATATGTGTGATTTTTAAGATAGAGCTCAAACGGAGCAGTTAATTTCAATACAGATATTCAAATTCAATAGTATACAATACCCGTTCACATACCTGGCATAACCGAAAATACAAATCAAAAAATTAACACTGAATGAAAAAAGGAGCTTGAAAGCTGGAAGAAATAAATAGAACAGCACTATTTGAAAAAAAGCCTGTCGTTCTATATCCACTGAACACCATCTTTAGAAGGGGACTTAAGTAGATCTCTTTCTGTTCATTGACGTAATCGACACTTTTATGTTGCCTATTAGCAGCAAAAAAACAAAGCCATCCTTCATCGACAGGTGCTAAAAACATTGTAGGTTGAGAAAAAGAAATTCATTCCAGCAAAATCGCTGCAACCCGAAAAAAATAGAACTCAATTCATGGAAAAACTGCTACCAGCACATTTCAAAGTCCCATAGCACCCATATGAATACATATGTGAGTGTTTATTTGAATTAATCACAAAATAAGCTACAGTAAAGAATACAGCGATAAAAAGTAAGTTCATCAAACCTTAAAAATCAATTACAAAAATCTGCATTTGTGAATAAGTGTTCCGAGCTAATATAAACCCAAATCATTAAGAGACGCGTGTAAAGTGCAATAAATACCTTTTATTTGAATTACGGCTCAAAGAATACATAAATTTAGGTAATTCAATGGTTTTAATGTTGATATTGTCTCATCAAACTTAAACATGCGGTCCAGGCAATCTTTTTTCAACACTCGTCTTGCTAGTTACTCACAATAAGGGCTTTATGCCTTTAGGCCTTTAGGTCAAATTCTCGGAATACGCGAACAAATTTTTTGCAAAAGAATAAAAATCTAAGTCTAACTTTCAATGTTTCTAACTTTCATCTTGTTCCACATTCCTTAACGTGAACATGGATTTTTGTACACTAGCCTCTCAACTATCGCAGATAAAAAAGGTTCAATGCTTGATAAACACTGGTTGTCCTACTTCAATTACGAATAAAACACTTGCTGCTCATTATAAGTATCACAAGCTGGCCAACCTTATTCATTTCATCAACAAGTGATAATTGCTGTAGAATGCCTGATTTTCGTTCGGAACTCAAGTGGAGTGTAAATTGATGGAAACTTGTTGACCTTTGCAACGAAAATTTCAATTGCATTATTCGGCGAAATATTCTTGTATCTACAAATGTAATCTTCAACTTTCAAAAGAACACAATTAATATAAATGGCATTAAAATTCTTTGCAGTTGTTATGAATAAAAATGTACTTTGTAATCATAGTGCCCTTTCAGCAAACAAAGATAATCAATCAAAACGAAAATTACTCTGATGAAGAAAGAGTTTTGATTAAACGAATTGAAAACATTTCAACAAATTAAGTAAAAACGAGAATAAACTAACTGTAATTGTAAATATGATTTTTTAGTGCAATACAAATTCGAGGAGAATTTGAGACAAAAGATAATAGAACCTTTATAATTGCTACCCATCTGGGTCTTTTCCAAACAACTCTTGGAAAGCATATGTAGGTTTGTTATTGGTTCTAGAAAAATTAATAATTTCATTGTCGTTGTCATTGTGTTATTGTAAAAGCTAAATATTTTTAACAAAAGACTTTGCAAAAAAATTCCATCAAATATAAATTCAACTTCAAGATTGTTACATGACGATCTTTTCTACAGACGATGGTTATTTTGAATTTACACGAATGCCGTTCCTACGACTCATGATTTCTGGTGTAAAAAAAAACAAATCGGAAAAGATTGTATCGCTTATATGAACGACAAACTTGTTTTTAGCACTTTGTTGCAGGAGCACATTCAACGTTTCGAAAATTCTTTCAAACAATTCTTTCAAAAAATATAAAATGTTATCCCAAACTCGGAACTTTTTAATAAAACACTTTTAAACCACTTTAATATTCACAATTTTCTTTATTGCTTAACCAACTTAGGATTCTCTTAAAACTGAACTTGGACTACAATTGAATATCTTATTTATAGCTTGCTATTGTTTATACAGAAGCGATCTTATTTGCAATTAGTCTGAGGACAAGTTTCGTACATTAAAAGGGAATTCATGTCTGTGTCAATTTATTGTCCACAGCTCATTCACATTTGACATTGTTTATAATAATATAATTGAGGCACTTCGATTTGCGAAATCAATTAATTCTTCTATCATTAATAAATATAATGAATTCAATTAGTCCAACGATTTTGTCATCACTATGCTTAATGGATTTGATTGTTTATATTAAAGGGAGTTGGAATATAGGTGAGTCACATCAACATAGATAATTATATGACTCATGTTCTTTGTGAAGGAAATGATAATTGAGATGTACGGGGTTTAGGGATAGGAATAAATGATGTTGTTTTATCAAAATCGGTTACAGGTGTAATATTTGAGATTACAGATGTACATAACTCGCGTGTAATTCTTCCAGCGCATGTTGTTTTGTTGACTTGATGATTGTTGGTCGTTATCTTATATAGGCTTCAAAAGCGGATAGTCAATATCGCATACGAACTAGTATCTACTGCCAATTCGAGGTCCAAACCGAATAGTCACTATATAGGTGACATTTATAGTGATGAACTTGAAAAGTCGTTAACCCTTTATGTGATTAAACAAACAAACAACAATCAATGAAACAAAGGGAGCACTATTGAACTTATTCACTTTTCCACTTTTTTCACTTTACAAATTTTACTGAAGTTCACAGTCAATAATATCAATCCAAATGCGAAAAAGTCGCTCAATCCCAGACAAAACTCGCGGAAACAGACTGATATTCCGATATTCCGTTAAAAACAGCGTAAATTCCGGAAAAAAGGCGGCGACAAAACACAACTCAACCGCACAAGACAAATGGCCATGTTTGTCGAATATATCTAACACGCGTGTTTTTGAAGAGTTTAGGTTTCTTAATAGTTTTATTTTTTATGGTTTCCTTATTTTGAATTGCTGTTAACTTTCGAGTCACAGAACGTCTTTCACGCTTAAACGATGGTTTTATATGTAAGTCTTTCTTGATAGTCGATCGATTTCCGTCGACTGACATTTTGTCAAATAACTTAGTTATTTCTTTTTGAGCTAATTCATGCACTGTTGATTTTTCTTCCTCCTTTAACACCTGCCTGATGGGTTTATTCCCAACTTCTTTTAGTATTGATTTTCTTGTATTCATCGCTTGTTTTTCCAATACTTTAGCACCAGATACAAACAATGGTTGTAGATAACGAACCTAACCAATAAAAAACTACCGATTCATCCTCCGCGCTGGACACAATTGGTGATCGGAACAACTCTCCAATATCTGGAAGTTGTTCTCCACTTTGAGTAAGATCATACCGGGTATAATGAATATTATTGCCTTGACAGAAAATGTCGTTTTCAACTCACAACAATACTATTTAGACATATTCTATGAGTGTATGTTTATAGTGTTTTACCCCCATTTAAAATGCAGCATTATATTGGTGGGTGTAAAGCCTGGTTCGAAATTAACCAGTTCCCCATGATGATCTGGTATCTTGATAGAAATGCTTTCGATAAAGATTTTTTTTCCGGATAGTATTCCACGTGATTAAATCTGAACACATTGGCAAAAGTGTTTAATGGTATTATTCGGAGATTCCTTATCAACTTTTCACCCGTTATTCTCGGTTCGATAATATCTGTGTAAATGTGCATTAAAGTAATTTTGGTAGATCTCTGCTTCACGTCGTGCTCTATTCTTCAAAAAATTAACGGATTTTTCTAGTTACTTTGTATTATCCAGAATGATTGACTTATCAAACGAATCCTTTATTGTAGCTTTCATCAATCCAGGATTTCGTTTGTCAGTGGCGTGTTCTTGGGAAATCATCAATAAACAGACCGACAATGTTGTCAGTTTTTGACAATTCAATTGGTACTCTAGAAACATCCTTACCATCATCATTTTTTCTATATGGTATATTCAAAATCTGGTAATATCCCATCGGACTCTTCAGCCACGCGAGCGTACGTCTGTCGAATCTCCTGGCTTTATTGAAAATTTGTTTTCGCTTTTTGCTACTCCTAAAGTCATCCCCATCGAGTTTTTTTCCACTAAGTAACAATGTAATAAAATCCAAGAGGTTAATTGGGGATTGAATCGAAAGGTGTACGTTATGTTTCACTCCATGATCTTTAAGGGTTAAAGTTTAGGAGGTGGGTTTAATTCCTACTCTTTTTCTCGTTCCTTTCTTAAACTATGCACGGGGTGTATGTATGCATCAATCATTCTCAGCAAGTCTACATGATTTATCCTCCTTCGTGATATCTGTCCTATTATATTATCAATAAAGTCTCGAAGCGTATCGAATTTTGTATCTAAATTCAAGTAAACTTTATCAGCATTCTTTCCTCCTTGATAAACATGTAAACAAAACTCCCCCACGATCTTGACTTGACTTACATCGGGAATTTTATTATAATCTTTATTATCCACCATGTGATTGTAAATTTTGTTTTCAATTTCATCGGATAATAGGTGTACCAATCGGGTTTCGCTGATAAGAAGAACAACGATAAAAAAGTTGAAAATTTTATATCGTTATATCTTTGGCTTAGCATGTTTTGCGTAAGTCTGCATTGCTCCATTTCAACCGTACATTATGGTAGAGTTCTGGCACTTTAACTATTATTTCTAGAGGGTAAACTTTTGATTCCTTCGGTATGGTTGAACGGCGATACTTTTTGACTGTATTTTCCCCATCCTCATCTTCTGAAAATATGGAACGTTTAGAGGTACTGTTTTAACAACATGATTTCTGTTATTTCGACTTTCCAACCATCATCTAGCTTGCAAGAGTTCGGAAATATGTTCTCAAAGGATGATAAAGTCTTTTCCGTGTAGGTACCCAATGAAGAGACACACATAGAACTCATGATCCGCCAATTGATAACGTGGGATTAAGAGAATCATAAGCCATTTTGGATCACTCTTCAGCTACGTTAAAAGATATGACTCATCAGCCTTCAGCACATAAGTCATTACGTTTGACCACAACTAAAGTAAATACGATCGGCTCTGCTCGGCTCAGCTAAGCTCAGTCGTTTCATTCATCAGACCTTGTACCATGAGTGTCATTCACTTAAGGCATAGGAAATGAATCATTAATAAATACACATATTAAAACAGGTAAGATTTTATATATAACTAGACGTTTAAAGCAAATATGTGTGATTTTTAAGATAGAGCTCAAACGGAGCAGTTAATTTCAATACAGATATTCAAATTCAATAGTATACAATACCCGTTCACATACCTGGCATAACCGAAAATACAAATCAAAAAATTAACACTGAATGAAAAAAGGAGCTTGAAAGCTGGAAGAAATAAATAGAACAGCACTATTTGAAAAAAAGCCTGTCGTTCTATATCCACTGAACACCATCTTTAGAAGGGGACTTAAGTAGATCTCTTTCTGTTCATTGACGTAATCGACACTTTTATGTTGCCTATTAGCAGCAAAAAAACAAAGCCATCCTTCATCGACAGGTGCTAAAAACATTGTAGGTTGAGAAAAAGAAATTCATTCCAGCAAAATCGCTGCAACCCGAAAAAAATAGAACTCAATTCATGGAAAAACTGCTACCAGCACATTTCAAAGTCCCATAGCACCCATATGAATACATATGTGAGTGTTTATTTGAATTAATCACAAAATAAGCTACAGTAAAGAATACAGCGATAAAAAGTAAGTTCATCAAACCTTAAAAATCAATTACAAAAATCTGCATTTGTGAATAAGTGTTCCGAGCTAATATAAACCCAAATCATTAAGAGACGCGTGTAAAGTGCAATAAATACCTTTTATTTGAATTACGGCTCAAAGAATACATAAATTTAGGTAATTCAATGGTTTTAATGTTGATATTGTCTCATCAAACTTAAACATGCGGTCCAGGCAATCTTTTTTCAACACTCGTCTTGCTAGTTACTCACAATAAGGGCTTTATGCCTTTAGGCCTTTAGGTCAAATTCTCGGAATACGCGAACAAATTTTTTGCAAAAGAATAAAAATCTAAGTCTAACTTTCAATGTTTCTAACTTTCATCTTGTTCCACATTCCTTAACGTGAACATGGATTTTTGTACACTAGCCTCTCAACTATCGCAGATAAAAAAGGTTCAATGCTTGATAAACACTGGTTGTCCTACTTCAATTACGAATAAAACACTTGCTGCTCATTATAAGTATCACAAGCTGGCCAACCTTATTCATTTCATCAACAAGTGATAATTGCTGTAGAATGCCTGATTTTCGTTCGGAACTCAAGTGGAGTGTAAATTGATGGAAACTTGTTGACCTTTGCAACGAAAATTTCAATTGCATTATTCGGCGAAATATTCTTGTATCTACAAATGTAATCTTCAACTTTCAAAAGAACACAATTAATATAAATGGCATTAAAATTCTTTGCAGTTGTTATGAATAAAAATGTACTTTGTAATCATAGTGCCCTTTCAGCAAACAAAGATAATCAATCAAAACGAAAATTACTCTGATGAAGAAAGAGTTTTGATTAAACGAATTGAAAACATTTCAACAAATTAAGTAAAAACGAGAATAAACTAACTGTAATTGTAAATATGATTTTTTAGTGCAATACAAATTCGAGGAGAATTTGAGACAAAAGATAATAGAACCTTTATAATTGCTACCCATCTGGGTCTTTTCCAAACAACTCTTGGAAAGCATATGTAGGTTTGTTATTGGTTCTAGAAAAATTAATAATTTCATTGTCGTTGTCATTGTGTTATTGTAAAAGCTAAATATTTTTAACAAAAGACTTTGCAAAAAAATTCCATCAAATATAAATTCAACTTCAAGATTGTTACATGACGATCTTTTCTACAGACGATGGTTATTTTGAATTTACACGAATGCCGTTCCTACGACTCATGATTTCTGGTGTAAAAAAAACAAATCGGAAAAGATTGTATCGCTTATATGAACGACAAACTTGTTTTTAGCACTTTGTTGCAGGAGCACATTCAACGTTTCGAAAATTCTTTCAAACAATTTATCAAGTCCAAATAAAACTTTAACCATCTTAAACCTTCTTTCTCAAGAAAAGCTTAGAATTTCTGAGCGCTGTTAATATTCCTGAAAGACTAAAGATAAATTCTGAAAAACTTTCGGTAATTTGTGATTTTCCAGAGCACATAACACTAAAACAAGTAAAGTCATTATGAGCTGCAATTGGTGTACCAGCTCAGTAGTTCAGGAATAACCATGGAATGAAATGACCACATTGCAAGAACTCTAAGTAGGAATATGAACGTTAAGTTTCAGATTAAAAAGCTAATCTGGAAAAGGACCCGCGCTACTCGGCATCTCGATTTTTTTGCAATTACCTCGAAAACTGTTGGTTGTAAGAAAGAAATAATGTGAAATATTAGTTTGCAACAAAATTTTCCATTGTTTTTGATTTAACGACTATATTGTAAAATCTGGGGTTTTTGAAACACGAAGCTAAAATTTTTAAAATAACGTTTTCGATACACATAAGAAATTTTTATGGAAAAAAGTACGGTTTCAATATTACGGATTATCTAGAAAGCATAATTTTAAAGTTTTTTATGTAGGATTATTGCTTTTCGATATTCAGCGTACCTAATGTCGGTGGACAGTTCACACGCCGTACATTTCCCAACTCAATTTTACCACATCATTTTCAATTTTATAGTCAGCATACACATCACTACTAGTGTCACGTTTCCCACAGTCATATTTTATCCCGATGACTAGCCAAAGACCCCATCACTTGGTGCGTCGTCCAACTAGCAGCCATTGAAATGAAGAATGACAATATTGGATCACATAGTGGCAGTCCCGGGTTAACATTTTTTCACGTCAGCTAGCCCACCGAGTCGTGGATGAAAGGAATAGTATTCACAAAAAGCAAGAACAATTGGCAACAGCCGAAAGTCGCTACCAACGGAAATATGACGTTGCTTTGCGAATAGTATGAAAATGCCTACAATTATTTATTGTCATCATTCTAAAAGCATTATTTACAAAAATAATGTTATATTACAATCTTGAAAAAAATGTAGTCTAAGTGTGACTCTTGAGGCCCACACGACTAACTTCCCAGTGGGGTGAATAAAAAAGCTATAATTTGTTCTTATTATTAATTACTATTATTGATAATCACTATTATTAATAATTTATTTTCTAAATTATTATAATTACTTTTATTGTTATTATTTATTTTTCATCCAACCATAAGATCTTTAATAGAGGAAGACGCCCCCCCCCCCCACTTGGGCGTCCTCTAACAAAGTTTTGGCAACCTCGTCCTCCTCCTCATTCACCTCCTCGTCCTCCATCTCGGCCCGGGATCCACAATAATTATTGGGAGTATTATTGTTATTATTGTTAATAATAATCATTCGTTATTAAGAATTTTTGGTCGTTACTGGATAGTTATAATTATCTTCATATTTACAATATTGAATTACAACTAATAATATTTTATTGTTATTAACTATATTATTTATAATGATATCCAATTATTATCTGCATTAGCGTCACGCATACCATACCTCATAGTATAAGTTTGGAGTTCTATAAATTAATCATGATTCGTTTTTGAATAACATTTTTTACAACATTGATCAAAATTTTCCTCAAACACTCAATAATAATAATATTTCTATGAAGGTATTTAGGATCTGCACGAATTAAAAGTGCGTTTCAACAGTTTCTAAATAAGCAATTTTTAGTCGTTTTTTCAGTTTTTTCATCCTAAATAAAAAACGGCTTAACCCTTTATACCGCAACTGCATATATGTATTTTATCAAATAGTTTGTTTTGTGGTAGGTTCTAATAAATAAAAATACACGTATTTTTAGTTTTGAATTTTTTTATCTAAGAAATGAGAAAATGCACAAAAATCGTGTGTGACAGATGTGTCACACTGCCTTAAACTGTTCCTCTAAGATGTAGGGAACGCTTTAAAACAATTGTTAAGTTTATTGTAGTATAATGCAGCGCTACACTTTTCACAAATTTTGTGTCGTTTTTGTATTTTTTCGTATTTTATCAACTTCACCCACAAACAAATGCCAAAAAGTGGCGCAAGGTGAATTTCGCACGAATTTTAATACATGTAACGCCATACAGTTCACAAGAACTGCATGAATAATACATAGAGTGGTGGGTTACCGTCGTGTTACAGTGACTTAAAATGGAATAAAATGTAAGGTTTGGAATTTGTAAGGAATTATTCAGTATGTTACAGTAATGTCACACGGTGGTATAAAGGGTTAACCGATTTTGCTGAAAACTCATTCAGTTGTAAGTAACGTAATTATGCGTCGAATGAAACCGGTCCCACGTCAATTGGTTCTCGAGATAATCGAGACGTAAAATAATTCCGACCGTACCTAAGCACATCCGCACATACATACCCACACAGACATCTCTCTAAAAACGATGGATTTGGATTTTATAGACCTTAAAACGACCCCATTACCACTAGGGAACTGGGAAGTGAATAAGATACACGGGCTTCAATGTTTATTTTTGCAAATGTTTAATATATGACTAAAATATTCAAATCAGCCATAAATCATTTTTTTCAACTCCTTTGCCGCTCCAAGCCTACAACCTCTGGTTCGTTTGACTATCGCTAACCACCACTATGCCAAATCAATTTTACTGATGTTGGATGCAAATTTCTCAAATTTTTCGTAATAGAAGAATCTGCGCTAAGCAACTTGTTATGCATGGCTCTGACTCGAATCGCCTTGCATCGCAACCTAATCGCATCCCTGATTTAGACCACACGCGAGATCTTTCCTTTTTAAATACTTCTTTGTAATTCGATATCATGCACTTAGGATACGCATAAATATCCTCGCGCCGAGAGCCGACCTTTTTCTACGCAATGAAGATATTTTGTTATGTGTACACTTGAGACAACCAAGTCGTGTTTGTCTTAATAAATGTCGTTCTCGTGAACTGTGTTTATTAAGACTGTCGCCAGAAATACATTATTTATGGGTACTTCATATTAGGGTACGATTTCCTCTCTAGTAAATTATGTTAAGAGTGCGAGGTTTCGTCAGAAGAAACCTCATAGGCAATAGTTAGTCGTAAGTTAGGATTACGCGACTCAGTTCGCAAACGGGAAATTTAAGCTCCGCGCTATTAATAAAATATATAATAAAAGTACAATATAAAAGTCTTTTATTAAACTAAATTAAACATACGTTGTCTTCTTGCACGAGGCAAGAAGACATAACAAAATTGGTGGCAGCGGTAAAGATTTGAATTCGATTGTGTTCAGCGTCTTATGAGAGCGTGTTTCCTGCCAGGAAACGGACCATTCGAAATATTATAGTGCGGAAGCATTCCTGGAAACGATCATCGGTTGCGAGCTACACATCCTACATCACATCAAAAATCTCCACTTTTATTTGGTGCGCTGGACAGCGGATTTGCTTTGGCTTCGTTATTCAACATTTTCGGCTTGGATTGCGATTTAAATTGACTTCAGAGGTCATAACCGGAGGATTTGCGGAAGTAACAACGAAGATGCAGATGCGCAACTTAATGTTTATCATCACGTAAATATATATTGACATATTTTCATATTATATTTGAACTAAATGTTAGTGTTATAAAAACTAAACCGTTTCGGGCTACTTGGAACTAATTATATTGATTAAAGACTTCGCGGAGAAAGCTTACGAAGTAATTAAAGAGTGGATTTAATAAAACCAAAATTTTTCACGAAGTTCAATTTGTTTCACGCGACGAATATAGTGAAGCAATATCTGAATTGGAGCTAAGTGACAGAACCTTAGAAAGTGTGAGTGAGAAGAACGTTGATATTGTGAAAAACAACAATAAATTCTAAAACCAAGTTTTCTTTTTCTGAGACAATGGCGGAACTCTCTTTTAACACACTTTTTTCATTTATTCCCAATTTTGAGTCTAAAAGTGATGAAGTTTTCGGTTTCATCGAGGCATGCGACCATGCACATGTTTTCGCATCGGAATCGCAAAAGCCACTTCTATTTCGATATATTCAAACGAGAATACGCGGCAATGCAGTAACAATTCTAATGAATCGCGAATTGAAAGTCTGGGATGACTTAAAAACCGAACTCCTTAAGGTGTTTAGGGAACCGCATAGCTCCCTACAGCTACATAGGGAATTAATTAGTTGTCAACAGGGAAAAGACGAATCGGTTATTCAATATACACAGCGGGTGGAAACCTTATATCGTAGGTTACTCCAAAGTAAAAAAGGTTCTGTGAAGAAAGAACACGAGGCGGGTCAAAAAGCGTATTTGGAAGAAGAGGCCTTGACTGTGTTTATTAACGGGCTTCGAGAAGGGCTTTCTCAATACGTAGTCACTCAGAAACCTCCTAGTTTGTCCGAAGCTAGTAAAGTGGCATGTGAGGAAGAACAGCGGTTAAATTCGTTCAAAACTAGAATCGAACGAGATTATTCGAATAGAAATCTTGTAAAGATTAACAAGTTACAGGTGACATGCTACAATTGTGGAAAGTAAGGTCACTGGGAGTGAACTTGGGAGTGAACCCTTCTAAGACGGATCTTGTCCTCTTTACAAGGAAGCGTAAAATTCCAGGCTTTAGGCCGCCCACACTTAATGGCGAAAGTCTTACGCTCTCCAATCAGGTGAGGTTCTTAGGGGTCGTGCTAGATCATAAGCTTACCTGGAGGGCGAATCTGGAAGAGAGAGTGAGGAAGGCTACAGTAGCCTTTTTCACGTGTAAGGCGCTCTTTGGGCCTAAGTGGGGACTCAAACCACGGGTGGTACACTGGATGTACACAGCTATAGTCAGGCCAATTCTGACCTATGGGGCTATGGTGTGGTGGGAGGCGCTGAGCAAGAAATGTAACCTGGCTCAACTCACTAAGATCCAAAGAGTGGCGTGCTTGGGGATAACGGGTGCTTTGCGTACTACTCCCACAGCTGCATTAGAGATCATTTTGGATCTTCTTCCATTAGATCTGCACTGCAAGGAGGCGGCAGCCGCCAGTGCTGTGCGTCTGAAGGGTGGAGGCTTCTGGAGGGAAAGGCCCTATGGGCACTCCACAGTACTGAAAAGTCTTTGTGGGAAGCAAGGCTATGTCAACATGGACTATAGAGTGCCAACACTGGACTTTGAAACAAATTTCTTGACCGTCGTCCCCTCAAGAGAAGAGTGGGAGAGCGGGGGGCTAGCCGGCAAAGGAACTGTGTCAGTGTACACGGATGGCTCGAAAACGAGCACGGGCACGGGAGCAGGAATCTTTTCTGAGTACTGGGGCCTTAGTATATCGTTGGAGCTCCCCGTGCACTGCACATTTAAGCAGTCGGAAATAATGGCAATCTTGAGAGCTGCGAAAGAAGTTAACAAGAGAGGGGAGGTCGATAAAGACATCACTTTCTTTGTGGACAGCAAAGCAGCCATAAGGATGCTAGAATAAGTCTTAGTGTCCTCCAAATTAGTTGAAACCTGTAGGTCGGAACTGGGGAGGATCTTTCAAAAGAACAGTTTAAAACTGTGTTGGGTTCCTGGGCACAGCGAAGTGCACGGAAATGTAAAAGCGGATCAGCTCGCTAGGGAGGGATCCCGTGAGGCGCACCTGCATGAGAAAGTGAGGGTAGGGGTCTCAATGAAAGTTCTTAGGCAGGATATAAAGGTATCAGCCTACGAGCTAGCATTGAGGCGCTGGAGAAATTTAGGCACATGCTGTACCGCTAGATAGATGTGGCCAAATTATAACAAAAAGCGCACTCTGGGCTTGTTATCCCTAGACAGAGGTGCAATAAGAAACCTTGTGGGTATACTGACGGGTCATGTGGCTTTCGGTGAACATGCAAGAAGAATCGGGCTCCCAGCGAACGACCTGTGTCGAAGCTGCGGTGATGAAGAGGAGACAGAATCTGTAGAGCATCTTCTCTGCAGTTGTCCGGCTCTAGCGAATAATAGGAAAAATACTTAGGTGCTTTCTTTTTCGTGAAGCTAAGTGAGCTTAGTGTTATGAGAATGGACCAGTTCCTGGATTTCCTCAAGGAATCGGGATGGTTCATGGAATAATATGGTAGTTTTTCCATGTCTTCAGGGCACAATGGGCCAACGGGGCCTAAGTGAAGCGGAAGCCGTGCGGCTTAGCACCCTTCAACCTAACCTAACCTAACCTAGGTCACATTAAAAAATATTGTAGGGCACCTATAAGGAAGCCGATTGAAAATCATTCTAATGAGAATGTGAAATTCAAAAAACCGGTCGAACAGAGAAGGATTGAAATAGCTGATACTCCCTATGTTACGGTAAAAATTAATGGTGAAATTTGTAAAGTGTTAATCGACACGGGTGCAGAAGTGAACATGATCAAAGCTTCTGTGGTTTACGAAAAGGACGTAAATAAACTTAAAAAGCTGAAGTTCCAAGGAATTTCAGGTCAAACTGAGTCGACTGTCGGTGAATCTTTAATTGATTTCACCTTGACGCCTAATAAAGTGGGTGAAGACAAAACTGTCCTTGTAAAATTTCACGTTGTGCGCAACGATTTATTGGGGAATTTTGACGGACTCCTTGGTAGTCAATTCCTCAAGGAGTACAAATACGATATTTTGTACTCGGAAAGTATTCTGAAAGGCTCTAATGAGGTAATAGACCTTCGTTACGAGAGCGAAGATAAATTTGTTGAGAAACGAGAGTCATTTTGACGGATAACTGTGTCTAGTATCCGGGATGGAGATGTCATGATAACATCCCAAGAAGTAAATGGGTTATACATACCGAACTGTATAGCCAAAGTAAGGAATGGGAAGGCTTTAGTTCCCATTGTAAATACATTTGATGAGCGGAGATGCATCTCCAAGGTAGCTCTTCAGGCTGAACGTTTGGATAACTACGAGCTTGCCAAGGTTTCAAATGGTAAGGAAAGTAGAATTGCGGGTAATATAAGAACTTCTCATATGAGTGAATTAGAGAAGTCCGAATTGATGGATATCATTAATAAATTTAATAGCTTGTTTTGGTTGGAGGACGATACACTTACGGCGACGAATGTAACGAAACACAAAATAAACATTCAACCAGGGACGACACCCATCTATTCGAAAGGGTACAGATATCCAAAGGTTCACGAGGAAGAAGTCCGCACCCAGATTACAAAGTTGAAGGAAGACGGGGTAATAAGGGATAGTGAGCCTCCATGAAACAGCCCTTTATGGATTGTTCCTAAAAAGACTGGTCACAATGGGGCCAAGAAATGGCGAATCGTCATTGACTTCAGAAAATTGAACGATGTAACAATCTCTGATAGTTATCCTCTTCCGAACATTACAGAGATATTGGACCAATTGGGAAGGGTAAAATACTTTTCGACGCTTGATCTTGCTTCTGGATTTCACCAGATTCCTCTTGAAGATGAGGATATGTCGAAAACTGCATTCAGCACTCCTTATGGGCATTTCGAATATACTAGAATGCCATTTGGATTAAAGAATGCTCCAGCTTGTTTCCAGAGACTTATGAATACAGTTCTCTCCAGTTTGCAAGGAATAAAGTGCTTCGTCTACCTTGACGATATTGTTGTTTATGGAGCATTTTTAGAAGAACACAATAAAAACTGTGTGAAATTTTTGAACAGCTTAAAAGAGATAATTTAAAATTGCAGCCTGATAAATGCGAATTTCTCAGGAAAGAAGTGGGTTATTTAGGACACATCATAACTGCTGGTGGCGTGCGTCCAGACCCAGCTAAAATTGCTAGTATTGAAAAACTAGAGAGACCACATGACCAAAAGGGTATCAAGTCATTTCTGGGAATGACAGGATATTATCGACGATTTATTAAAAATTATGGATTACTTGCAGAGTCATTAAATAAACTGTTGCGAAAAAATACCAATTTCTATTTGGGGGATGATCAGGAATGGAGTTTTCAACAATTAAAAAGGAAACTTATTGAAAAACCTATACTCCAATATCCGGACTTCCATAAAAGATTTATCATTACCACTGACGCTTCTAATCACGGAATCGGGGCAGTTTTGAGTCAGAATGACTCAACTGGGACAAAAGACTTGCCTATTCAGTACGTTAGTCGCACTTTAAACAAAGCCGAAAGGAACTAAAGCACTACAAAAAAGGAGTGTCTAGCAATAGTTTGGGCAGTTAAACAATTTCGTCCGTATGTTTATGGCACTAAGTTTCTCGTAAGAACAGATCACCGACCATTGTTGTGGTTGTTCAAAGTAAAGGACCCTAGTAGCCGACTGGTAAGATGGAAGCTTAAATTGGAAGAATATGAGTATGAAACGGAGTACGTCAAAGGAAAAGATAATGCTGTTGCTGACGAACTTTCTAGAAACGTTAGAATAGTTGAGAAAAGGACGACTGCTGAAAATATTTTGGATGAACTCTTAGAGGAATACGAGCGAAGAGTAGAAGAGTTGGAAAACGAAGGTATCCTACCAGCTAATTTAAGTACAGACAATCCAGCGAGCATAATTTCCTCAACGTCCGTACCCACTCCCGAACTACTCAATGAAAATTTACCAGGTCAAGATTGTCAGGAAAACTCAAACATAAAGAAAAGCAGGAAAGACCCTGTTATTAAAAGTAATATAGAAATTGTCGAAGATGTCGATCGACAAAAACAGATACTCAACGAGTATCACAATGGCTTGATGGGGGGTCATTTAGGACAAAAAGCAATGTTTGCAAAAATTAGGAGCCGTTATACATGGCATCATATTAAAAGGGATGTCGAAAAATATGTCAACGAATGCTTAAATTGTCAAAAAAGTAATGTTAACAGGAAACCTCACAGAAATCCTATGAAGATCACTACATCTTGTGAAGAGTCTATGGAGGAAATTTCCTTAGATTTGATTGGGCCTTTCGACGTAACAATTGATGGTAACAAGTTTGGATTATCCATCCAAGACAAAGTTACAAGGTATATCCGCTTCATCCCTGTTCCTGATAAATCAGCTGAAACCGTGGCCAAAGCCATAATGAACAGTTGGATTACCTATTTCGGTGCACCCAAAATAATTCTTACCGATAATGGGACGGAGTTCTGTAATAAGCTTATGGATTCGCTTTGCAAAATGTTGAGAATCAAATTTATTACAACTACTGTAGCGTATCCACAATCAAATGGGAGAATCGAAAGAGCTCACAATATATTATGGGAATTCCTTAGGTCCACTAAAAACGATTGCATTACAGAAATGATATGCTGGGATAAACGTAAGATGTTTGCAGCTATGAGCTACAATCATGCAGTGCATAATACGACGGGATTTACTCCTCACGAAATGCTTTTCGGAACAATACCCAGGAATTTGAATGGAGTTTATAAATGTAAATTAAAAACTTTTTTTGAGTATATCGATGATTTAAAAGCTAGGTTGATTGAAATTCGAGAGGTGGCAAAAGAAAGGGAATTGAGATGCAAAGAAGCTTCAAAAAAGCGATATGATGGAAACATTGGAAAAGTTCCAAATTTCAAAAAAGGGGATCTAGTGTTATTAAAAAATTCTTTGAGACCCGACAAAGAAGCTCCATCGTATAAAGGTCCATTCCAAGTAATGGAAGTTACTACCGATCACGTAACTGTTAAGATAAAAAATCAAAGGAAGAAATACAATAGCCTTATTGTCAAGCTTTACCTTACAGGGCCTCGTTCACAGTCGCCAACGCCTGGAACTTCCAGTTCGAGGGACTGAAGGGAAATGCGGGGATTTATTTTAAACATTTGGGAAAAGGAAAGGAAATTAGTGATAAGTTGACCTTAGTTAACATAATTAATTTAGAGGAAATAGAAGTAGCAAATAGCCAGATAGAAAACTTGATTTCCAGTATTAATGATGTATGTTTAGAAAGTTTAACTAAATGTTCGGGCTATCAGCTTAAGGCTAAGCTAGAAATTTTGGCATTAAATCATAAAATAGAACTGATTTTTCAATTATTGGGAGAAAGAAAAACTATACGCGTACGCAAAGGGCTAATTAGCTTTCTCGGTAGCGGATTTAAATTTCTATTTTGAACTCTCGATCAGAATGACGCCGATTATTATAACGACGTCATACAAACATTTGCACATAATAGTAAACGAATCAAAGAGGGCATTACCGAAAACTTATCACTTATGGACACCTTGAATAAACAAGTCATGAATGTTGTCAAATATACGAACTTAGCACAAGAAAAGGTAAACTTTGTCATAGAAGAAGCTAATAAAATGAAAATAAATAATAACGATGGTGATCGTTATAACAAGCTTGAGAATTATTTTGAAGAATCTATGACTAAGATTAACCACAAACTAGAAGTGATTCGTTCAGAAATCGAACAGCTACTGAATGGTATTATTCTTTTACAACTAGGAAAAATACACCCTTGTCTAATTGAGCCCGAGGATCTGTTAAAAGCGCTCAGTAAGTCTCAAGAGGTAGAAAATTTGGTTTTTGTACCGCGAATAGAAAATTATGCTGCAATTATTGACTCTATGGACATTAAAGCATTTACAAAAAATAAAAAGCTAATCATTATTTTATCCACGAATTTAATTAGAAAAGAAACTTTTGACAATGATTGCTATTCCAAAGGTAGTCCAAAACGGATTGGCTTTAATTGATATTGCGAATAAGTTTTTTATTATACATGAAAACAAAGAAAAATATTCTATACTTGAAAATTTAAATAATTGTAAGAAGTTTAAATCTACCTTTATTTGTAAATCTTGGATTTTAAAAGAATCTGTTTCAGATAACGATTGTGAAATTAATGTTTTCCTTAGAGTATCCCACCGAAATTGTAATGTTAAGGGATTAAATATTAATATAGAAAGCTATCACTTATTAGATGAAAATAAGTTTTTGTATGTTGCTTTTCCGAAAGTTGTCGGAAAATGTCATTGTAATACTTCAGAGGAAATTGTCTTGAACGGAGTGGGGATTTTAACATTGGCGTCCAATTGCATTTTAGAAACATTCGATGCATTTATTCGAAGTTCAGGTTTACAATTTAACGATACTTTTGAAAGGAAGGATAGAATACGCGTCGTGAACGATTGTTGCGCACGAATCAAATTAGATGAATTTAGCTTTGACGAAACACCTTTAACGAAACAAAAAAAAATAAAAATTTAGAGGAGCTCAAATATTTAACGGTTCAAATCAAACGCTCCAAACTTTTATGGGAGTCGGTATTTGCACCAATTTCACCTGACATGCGATCGGTAATAAGCGGTGTACTGATAACAATTATCGTCCTTTTAGTTGCATATAGCTGTTGGAAATATTCATGTTTTACCCGTATTGTCAACATGTTTTCGCTAACAAAATGCAGGGCCGTCAGAAACGCGCCGCCGACACGATCAAACCGGGAAACACTTAGTATTGAAGGAGATCTCCAACATGAGTTGGAACTCGAACCGTTTCCCACTAGTTTACGCTCTAGATATCCGTAAACGTTCTTGAGGGGGAAGGTGTTATGCATGGCTCTGACTCGAATCGCCTTGCATCGCAACCTAATCGCATCCCTGATTTAGACCACACGCTAGATCTTTCCTTTTTAAATACTTCTTTGTAATTCGATATTATGCACTTAGGATACGCATAAATATCCTCGCGCCGAGAGCCGACCTTTTTTTACGCAATGAAGATATTTTGTTATGTGTACACTTGAGACAACCAAGTCGCGTTTGTCTTAATAAATGTCGTTCTCGTGAACTGTGTTTATTAAGACTGTCGCCAGAAATACATTATTTATGGGTACTTCATATTAGGGTACGATTTCCTCTCTAGTAAATTATGTTAAGAGTGCGAGGTTTCGTCAGAAGAAACATCATAGGCAATAGTTAGTCGTAAGTTAGGATTACGCGACTTAGTTCGCAAACCGGAAACCTAAGCTCCGCGCTATTTTCTATTAAATAAAATATAGACTAAAGAAATAAAAGTCTTTTTATTAAAATAAACCAAAACGTACGTTGTCTTCTTGCAAGAAGGCATAACAAACTTCAAGATTGCATTTTTGAATTTCTGGTATCTTTTAGCGTTGCCCCTTTATTATTGAAGAGAAAAAACACAACAAAAACGAAAAGACAAATTTTTCACTTTACCGTGCGATGTGCGATACTACAGCGGAATTCAAATTCTATCATCTCTCAGAGAGGTAAGCTGATGCAATATTTTTTCGACCACAAAATTTCTATCCTGATCATCCAAGAACCTTGGCTAAGAGATCACCTTCGCATCCCCAACTACACCCTCTATCGTACTGTCAGGCAGAAAGATGGTACGGCAATTTTAGTGAGAAAAAGCTTTTAACACCTCTAATTCATATTCCTACTCTGAGTTGTATAGAGGCTACGGCAAAGAAGGTGCGAACGAGCTCAAACAAATTCGTTCACTGTCTACATCATGAAGAATACAATATCAAATTAGCAGAGCCCTATCTTACTGGCAGGAGATTTGGATACGAGTCGTCAGCATTGGGTTGCAGTGAGACGCAATCAAGCAGGCATATAGTTCAGCACATCTATCAGCGAGAAACATTCAAGCCAAAAGTGCCAAGTAGATCCGTCTTCATATTTAATATTATCGCCGTGTTCGCTGTTATTCTTTTTTTTTGCTTAAAAGTGCTTGTTAACTTTAAGGTTCATCATAACGAATAGGCAAGTCTTCTCATTTCGTTGAAAGTGTTTTAGTGAGTCTATTAACTTTTCGTAGCTCCCACTCATTTGTTTCCTTCGTCTTTATTCCTAGTAACTCTCATGTGTCGGTCTTTGAAAAATTTAGATGAAATTCAATCTTTTGCAACTTCCATAACCACTTTATAAACTTAATCATATGTAATGGTTTCAATCGACTCTCTGTAGAGCTTTCTCTTGTAGAGCTTTTTCTTGTAGTTCTTATCACAGTGTATACAATATACAGTGGGAAAACTCTAGACGGGGAAATGAAATACACTGAGCTTTAAAACTAAATTTAAGAGAGCATTACGAGAAATTTAAGAGAGATCCCAGCGAAACAACTATAGGAAATACAGGTGTAAGGCAGAGCAGAGCATATGCTCGTGCTTGAAGCTTGGAGCTTTTGGTAGTTCCTCAGAGCTACTCGGCGTTGAAAATTGATAGTCCACTTTTTACTCTAAGTTTAACGACTAGTTTATCCATAGACTATGGTTCTTATGTTACCAACTTTTCAAACGGACTATCCATTCTTCTGTCTTGATTTTTTTCTCGCTTTTTCTTTTCTAAGATAATTCGCCTGGTCCTCCTTGGCTCACTTAATCTGCGTTTGATGCCGTCTTTAAATACAAGGTTTGTCAACAGATGAAAATGTCTGACTAAATTGAAGGTAAATCTGAAAATTGGAGGTTTTTGAATCCGTGCTAAAGAAGCAATTCGTATAGTCATTCGCTTTCACCATTCTTATGTATAAATAGTATTTAAGGTCTTCATTGTCTATTCCTAGCTCTGTTCACTGGAACAATAGATCCGCCTCATCTATTGTTGCCATCAATGATAAGGTCGCTTCCTACTTTTCCTCAACGTTTTCATCTTTTTTTGCAACCCCCTTCATTCTCTATGAAAGTTTTCTCAATTATGTAATCTCACCAATTAAAAATGATTTACTTTCTATATATTCAGTAAAAGATTCGTTGAGCATTAATGTTGGTGCCAGTTCTAACGGAATTCACATTTTTTATTATTATCATCGTTGGTATTCTCCTTTCTTTTATTTTACATTCAAGTCTATCTTCAGATGTATTCTGTCATTGCTGGAGAACGTTCAATATTTTTTGAGTCTTAAAATTTGTTGATCTTACGTCGGTAACAAATTATAGTCCCTCAGCTTTTTTTCATTTCATTTTTTCACAGATTTTTTTTCACTCATGTCTCCACGCAACTTTAAGACATGTAATTGTGCCCAACTTCCTTCCTAATGCTTCCACTACCTCTGTTACATTTGTTATACCAAATACTATCATAACAGAAGCATGGACTTCGTGATCCTCAACAATAGCTACAAGAGGAAATAGTCTGAAATAGACAAAGTAAAACTCGGAATTGGCAAGAAAAGAAATTAAATGAGGAGTTGAGGAGTATGGTGGAGTTGAAATGCTTTACGTACCTTCTGAACATATATGGCTTCGTGATTATGTCCTATACAACAACTACTGGGGTGGAAACTATGAGGTTAAAATTTATTACTAACGCAACTGTGAAGTAGAAAGGAAAGGTATTTTTGAGAGCCTATTTAAAGCGGCCCTTACACGGTCATTAATAATGACATTAATATATGCATCAGATTGACATTAATAATGATCGTGTATCGGGCCGTAATGATGCGAATCTGAATTTTCTGATCTCGGCACACAATTACTGTAAACGGGAGGGAATACTGTCAATAATAATGATAGTGTAAGGCGCACTGCAACATTACTCAGTCTATCACGTGAAGTTGCGTAGTAAACATGTCCAATCCAGAGAGTGATAGTGTTGAACTGCGTGTCATAGTTTTGCACGTACGAAAAATTCCCTTACTTTTTTCACCTACAAACAAAGTAGTACTGAATTACCCAATATCTTTAAAAACAAAAGAGTTTTCAATAGTTTTATCATTATTTGTAGCCATAATTTGCCCTCAATGTTCTAATAGTTACAGAATTTATCCCGTGTTGTTTTGGCATCTGGCCCACAGTTTCTGGTTAAGGTTAAGGTTTCAGGTATTTTGACTGTACCGGTGGAGAAATATGGGTTTTGTGTAAAAAGCAGCATGCCATTGTAACTAATGTTACCTTTTGCAGTTCCAAATTTATTGGCTTTTGAAAAAATCTCCAAATCTGCCTGCTAAAATCCCGAAAGCGTTTTCCACGACGATACGAACTCTCGATAACCTTTTATTGAATTTAAACCGGTCTGGAGTCAATGTCTTCTCAGAATAGAATTTCATTAAGTTAATACGTAATGCAAACGCTTCATCGCCAACAAACACGTATGGGAAACGTTCAGTAGTATTAAGTAATGGTGCAGGTTTCGGTATACTCAAAGCATTCAGCTCCAAATTTAAAGTAGTACAGAGCAGAGTATAGGTAGAACCAGTATGTAATGTGTAAGTGCTTTTCATTTTGCGCGCGAAAAATTCATACAAACTGTGGTTCGTAGAATTGATTGAAGTAACGTCTTTGGTGACATTTAGCTCATTCGATTTGATAAAATCATGTTGCGAAGATGTCGAGTGAGCGAAAAAAGTGTGTTGTTTGTGGAAGTGGTAGAAAAAGTGGAAAAAAGTTGTTTGGGTTTCCCAGCGACTGCAGAAGGTAAGATGCGTAATGACAAATTTATTCAAAAAACAAAGCGAATGTAAGAATGCTGGGCTTCTTGATGAAGCACAACAGTAATACAGCTACTATATTGCCGATCAAATCAAAAACTTAGTAAAATCGTTGGCTGTGTTATTGAAAATGAGTAATCTACAAGATGAAGACAGTGCTTACAAAGTTGCTTTGATAATTTATGTTTTCATTGATTGACGGTATGGAAAATGTAAGAAAAGGTCATGGGTAGACTACATTTTCAGAATTCAGTTTGAT